>JAPMNP010633426.1:0-20122 GCA_029874935.1 Atherina boyeri
TTAGGTTTCAACAAATGGTGTGAATCCTTGCTGGTGTGACATGGTTATATTGCATGTTTTTTGATCATTCGATGCATCCAAAAAAATAATTCAGTGCCTTGCATTTGTGAATTTTTTTTCCAACTCCACTTTTTCATAAATTAGTATATTCTGTCAAATCACCCCGTGTCTTTTTTATCTTGTGCTTCTAAAAGTCAGACTGTTTGCATCTTCTCAGTTTCAGGTTTGAGTAGCCTAGTTAAATACTGTACATGATGGATGTTGTGTAGGAGTCAGTAACAAAAGAAATGAGTGAAGAAGATATGATGACAACTGGGCTAGCTTTATTTGGCTTATCTGTGCTTTATTTTCAGGATGAAGATTTATCCGTTAATGTAAAATGATGTTTGTGATGGGAATGTAAATCCCGGATCTATGGTCTTCAGCAGGGTTCCTATTGGAGCTCAGGGGTCCTTTATAATTTAGTTTGTATATACTCAGCTCTGAAAGTTGCCACTTATTTGGTGATTCTCCTCCTTTTCTCAGTTATTTAAACCTTGACAGTGCCTCAGTTTGTTGCTGATAAATTGGACAAATTGTGTCACTTACGGTTGCAGATATTAGGTCTGGGTAATCTCAGTTACTCATATTGCTTGTATTACCAAAGTATTTCATTTCTGCAAGGCAGATTTTCCACACCATGTGTCATCTCATCTAAAACACAAATTTAGGCCAGATGTCTGCTTTGAAAAAACTTGGATAATTTTATTATTTGCTCCTGAGTCCTTTTTTTTTCTTTTCAATCAAATCAAGACATTTCGACACTTCTACTAACCAAGAACTTAAGAAAATAAGTTAGGTTTAGTGGCTGAAGGAAATTACACTTAATATGTCAATAGAAAAAATAACTTACATTGTCAGAGGCAAATATTGGAAATTTGAAAAAAATCTGGAGTCTATTTGTCTGCTTTCTGGAGCATAGTGGAGTCATTGATGAGTGAAATGCAATGAGAATGAGAACCGTTTTTATTTAATTTTTGTAACCTTTTTTCGTTTTGTTTTTTTTAAGTTATTGGTGTTTGTGCGTTTTCACTTACTGTACATATTGTTAAGATGTGTTGTGTATGTATATGACCTACTGCCTATCCTTCACCTAGAAGTGGGAACTGTTTTATGTATATCTTTGTAAAAACCAATAACAATATATGGGGGGGGTAGGTTTAGTTACTCCAGCTCTCTGTTACAATTGTTTGAAGCATAAGAAGCTCAACAGTAGCACATAGTCCCTCTGTCAGCTGTTGTTTGGTCAGTCTAATTGTGGATACTTAATGCACAGGTATAATGCTGACACTGTTACTTAGAAGCTGCATCAGTCATACATGGAAGCATACACAAGCTCTCGCTACATGTTACCCCCTGTTGCTCATTTAATTTGTCTGTTAAAGCACCATGGCAGCACACTGGGAATCCAGTAACAGAAACTGACACATCCGCATCTCTCTTTCCTCTGACACACAGCACTAATTGAGGACTTGAAACAAAATCACTTGCTGGGGCTTTCTGACTCAGAAGGGATTAGCTACCTTGCCTGTACTGGTACTGAGGTTGTGGCCTCAGTACAACATTGTAGCTAAGGACACAAGCCAAGGCCACAGTAAACCCCTTTGCTCTAATTGGGATGGAGTAATGTAAGGTGGGAAGCTCTCTTTGTCATAATCCCTTCTCACACTTGCACTGCCGCTGACATTTTCTGAATATTTCAGTCAAAGGGTTTGGACGTGAGAACGTAAATGTGTGCTTCAGACAGACCAGATTATGTGCAGAGTTTATTCCGCCAGTTCCTGAGCATAAAGTCTGGGTAATGTCATGACAAGATCGTGTGAGAAAGAGCAAGTAATCGCAATCTGCATGTTTTGGTTTGTTTTCTGCACCATATATATTTTGTATGCGCTTGTCTGGACATTTTGGTTACATTAGCACTGATATCTAAAAAATCCAGCCTCATCTACCATCCTTGATGTGCTCTGAACAAAATAAAGGGATCATCTCTGCAACACATTGTTTTGTACTGCATCAAACTTTCATTACTTTCTTTTTAGGTGAGATGAGTTCTTATCACTGGAGATACTTATATCCTACTCATATCCCATTGCATGTGTGATCAGAAAATTCCTAATATTGCATTTTTCCAGGTAAATCATTTGCTGTTATGTCAAAAAGGGAAAGAAAATCCAGATGTATTAGTTTTGGTATAATGGTCGCCATAGTAAGATTTCCCCACCATTTTATAGATTTCACCTCTTGCAGTTTATCCTATTGGGTGCTGTTTAAAAAGCCTTTATACACTGTATAATTTTCATGCAGAACACAAAGTCACCATGAGTCATTCCAGTGTAAAATGAGGTCACAGGAGCAGATAGTATCAAATGATGTGGGCGCTTGAAGGGTTTCTAGCATGCAAACAAGATAGAATTTTCTTTTCCAAAGTTTCAGGCCAAAAGGAGCCAATTAAACAACACCCCTCGACGTTTCATGATGAGCTTGTCGCTGCACTGTTATGACAGTGATGCCGTTTTTCTATTTGGTGTTGAAAACGAGCTTGTGTATCTTCTGTTTCCACAATTATGCCTTTGCTGATTTATCATTCTGTAAGTACTGACTTCAGAAGGTGGTGAAGAGTATGACAAGAAAAATTGTGTTGCAGTTTGAAAGTTATTCTATTCAGTAAGAGTATGTATTTAAGACCCTCAAAATGTAGTGCTGATAAGGTGTTAGAATGAAGATATTTTTTCTGAAATGGGGGGAAGCAGTGAATCACAGGTTATTATAACAGGTGCACAGACTGAAAGTAGAATATGACAAGAGCTCTGTACTGATAAGAAAGCTCAGGTACGAAATCAGGTGCGTGGGATGATTTGTGGTGACTGTTTTGCATCAGCTCTGGACATGCTTCCATAGAAACTAATGACTTGTGTGCACATACAGTACAGTATGTGCCTGGATTTTTTTTTCTTCTTTCAAGATTAGTCTGTGGTTGAAAAAAAACACACACACAGTTATAGATGTGGGTTGGTTGCAGAACAGTCATTGTCCACACTGAGTTTTTCTCCTCCTAACTGCTAACTCTGATTTCATCAGATCCTCTGATAAAAGCATCATACTGATGAAATGTCAACCCTGTCTCACAAGCAGATTCACAGCCCACAGCTTTGTTTGTCAAATGATTGATCACCCAAATACCACAGATCCCTCTGACCCAGTTGTCCTCCATGGCATCGACTGACAAAATTGGACTGGAACGGGTTCACCATGAGTACCATGTATTTGACAGCCAAACAACTGAACGCAACACCACAGTTAAATCTTGAAATCACTGATTAATTATTATCAGGAGTTGCGTTCAGGTTCGTCATGCTTGGTTTAGAGATAACTTTGAGGATTAACTGCTACCGTAGCCCTTTTTTTGGCTTTAATCATTGAGGTCAATACTAAATGAATTTTTAGCATGTGTGGCTAAATTACAATATCTGTAACAAGTGTATAACAAGTTTCAACTCCTGAGATGGATAAACGAGGATTTTATTTTCTCATTTAAAGCTCAAAGGGGGATTTTACAATAAAGTTGATCCATGAAATACTGTAAAATCCACATAAAAGATTTGGGGGAAAGAGGAAAAAACAAGTGTTTTAAAGCCATTGGCTTGTTCTGTAGACTCTGCTAATACCAGTCTATACCTGGCCATGGTCAGCTTTACTCAATGTTCTCTCCATTATCTGTAATAGACATTATTTTCTGGAGCATTCTGGCACAGTACACAAGTACTGAAAAAAAAAAGAGCACAGCCAGCCAGCAAATAATTGTAAGAGAGGACATTTTATACAAATACGATGGAGGAGTATTCATGTGCAGATTACAGTGTTATTAGTTATGGATAGTATGGGGAAATTGCATATATGGAATCAAATTTTAATTTGCTAAAAATGCCAGCCCAGGACATTATCAAGAAATGAAATTTACTCTTTTATACAGTATACTCCTTGTATACTAGCTAGTCTACCCTATCACTCAAAAAAGAAATCTGAAGCTATCTGTGTACATCTTGTAGAGATGTTTTTATTTGTGTCAAAACACTACTATTCTGGACCTCCCAACTAATGTTTCATTTTTCTGCTTTGACAGATATGGCAGAGCCTATTCAACAGCTAAGCAGCAACAACCAAGGACGCAGTCACAGAGAACACGTCCCTTTTACGCTCCTTGCGCGCAAAGAGAAGGTATCTCTCTGATTCTTACCAGGACACTTAATCTTTATACCTTCAGCTCGTATTACCCTGCCTTTCTGGTTGGTAGTCATAAAAAAGCAAAAGCAATGAAATTGGTGACCTAGTTTGAAGGAGCCATCGGTATCTGCACGAATGACTACACTTGCAAATGCAGCTCAATCTTTAAGAGGCAGTCAACTAGTGTTGTGGACTCAACAGAATAGAATTAATATTACAATATCAAAATTTTGTATACTGCATATACAGTACAGCACCAACCAAAAATCTAGACAAACTCGCTCATTAAAGTGTATAAGCGGTTTCGGCTTTACTGTAACTAAACTAGTACAAATGACTTGTGAAGCTTAAATATTTCTTTTGTATTTTGTATCTTTTTTTTGTTAATACCCATACCATTTGTTCAGATTTTATATATGTATGGGTCAGCTATTTCTTTTCTGGCTAGATGATCGTGTCACCCAAGCTGTTTAAACTCCTTTGGGGACCATATAAATAAAAAGGGCTAATTGGTTTAACGGGAGTTAATTAGTTCATTAGAACTTGGCTGGAGACTCCAGTTAAACAAAGGACAATCACTGTGCCCTATTCTTAGAGCAGTTTTCAGTGTCATGTGAAACAGTAGCATGTTTGGTTCATGCAAATCTCAGTTTATTCACCTGAGCCGCAGAAGCCACAATATACAGTTAATTTCAGTGATAATATTTTGTCTAGAGTTGGGTCCGATCCAATATGGGTATCGGGCTCCAATATTGATGTGATTCATGGATCACATATTGGGCTGAATTCCCCGATCCACAGAAGAACCTCTCGTGATCCTGTGTTTCCAAATTATAAGTAGTATGCAGATTTAAGCCTAAAAAATATGTTGATGCAGAATCAGTTGATGAAATATTTCCATTAGAACACATGTTTGTATATATAAATATTTATATATGATTTCATTTTTTACACAGAGTTTGTGGTTTAGACACAACTGCACTGGCAAAACTGATGGGGAATGAGCTGCCTTTGCGAATGTAACATGTCACTAATTTGGATATATTGTAGTCTAGAAACACAAAAAAGCAAGACGGCAACTTGAAATGTGTGTACAACCAAGGTTTCCAGGTTTCCGGGGTAAAACGTTTTTCAGCTATGAAGGGGAGAGAAAATGGTGCGCAGGATCCACTCTTGAAGCGTTCCAACCGAGTGTTAAACTTCCAGCAGACAAGGGATTAGCCCACAGAAAAGTTGCTCCAATTGATCATTATGGCCAACCTGTCTGTCTATCAAGGAAAATTCTGGAAAGGTCTGCTACCTAAAATGCTGTAATCTTACATGACAATGCGACTCACATGAAGATGGTGAATGAAGACGTGGGAATATTAAGCTTGGGTTATTTTGCTTATACAAAGCAGCTTGTTGAGCATGACGGGCTTATTTCACTGCGCAATACATGTAAAACTGTGGAGCATTTTAAACATCCACAACAAGCGCAGTCCCATTTGTATGATCTTCAAACTTAAGTAAAAGTTGTTGCAAATCAGCAACACGAAGACGTTCCGGCCAGATTGAACAGCAACTTCTATAAACAGAAGTCCTCTACAGCAGAAACAAGCCCTCTGAGCCAATACTGCAGACCACAATCTAGTCTGCAGTGCTACATTGGACTTTAAATATTAAAAAAGCAGTTGCTACTGCTAAAGTATAACTACTTTTGTTTTTATTAAGATTATGAAGCAGCAACAGACAATGCTCTTCGAATTTATTTAGGTTTTTTCTTATAATAAAAAATTTTGGAATACTTTTTAAATTTATTAGTTGCTCTCTTTTATTAAGAAGTAATGTGTGGTTCACTATAGCCTAATAAACTTTGCACAATAACAACAACAAAGACGATAATCGCAATAATGTTAATGCAAACTGATTTGGTATCAGAAAATATCAATATCAGCCAATATCCACATGTCAGATATCGAAATTGGATCCGAACTCCAAATAAGCAGATCCATGCATCTCTAATTTTGTCAAAAGCCTGCTGCTGAGTTTTTTTCCCCTCATCAAGTGTGCCTGAATTTCATGTTTCAAACTGCCTTTTATTTTTCAGTGTGGGGAGCTGCTATATGAGAAACGCCAATATGACAAGGGCCACTGGGCTTGTATAACAATGCGTGAGGACACATATGAACAGAGCATCTGCTATGGTTTTATGAGGATAATGAGATACATCTGCCAGCAGAACTCTACAGGTGAGTCCAAGAAGAAAGCAGGGTTTAGCTTACACAATTTACAGCTTTCAAGATTGTGTAGCGTTCTATATTTCAATTCCTTGAGTATCCAAACCAAAAGATTTTGGCTTAAAAGATTATAGCAGGAGTTTCTATTTTCTTCATACAGGTAACTACCTTGGCATGACGCTGCCTATTGTGACAGTGGTCCGCACAGATGAAAACCATTCTGTGGTTTCGCATGATGTCACTGTGGCATACTTTCTTCCCCTTGAGCACCAGGCTCAGCCTCCACAGCCTATTGACAATGAGATTGTCGTAGAGGTCTGGCCTGCCACTACTGTATACACAAGGTTAGTAACAAATTAAGTCATTCTGAATAAACTCAACACTAATACATGATGGTGATAATGTTCATTGGTGATCAGTATAATTCACTTTGTTCTTCATTCCCTCTGTTTATTTAAATTTTCCAGGGCCTTTACTGGTCCCACCAATGAAGTGACCATCATGAATCAGATCAACACCATGGCTGAGTTGCTAGACTCTCCAGATGTGTGTGTCAACGACTCATTCATCGTGGCTGGCTACACCAACCCTGCTCACAGCAACCGTCAGAATGAGATCTGGTTCCTAGAGCAACGCTGACAGAAACACAGCATCCAACCAGTGACCCTTGAGCCTCATAAACTCTTAACACTGCCCCAGCTCAGCCACAGCCTCAGGTGCAACATCATATGTAGTCACCATCTCTACCTGAAATGACCACCAGCCCAGCACACTCCAGAGCCGATGAGTTTTGATTTAAAAAGAAAAAAACGAAAGAAGAAAAAAAAAAGTTCAGTCCTTACTTTAATGACTTTTACTCAATGACTTTTCTTCTATATTCATTTTAGGTAAGTTCTAAGTTTCATGTCACACTATAGATAAAGAACTGAACTTATCCACTGCCATATGCTCATGAACACATGCCAGATGCTATGGTGGAGCACCATATTCACTTCCTGCTTTGAGATGGCTAGTAGTCTTTCCTGAGCACAGTGCCCTCTTGTTAAAATTTTTTAGATAGTCCTAATTGTTTGCACTCTGTAAACAAGGCGACCACTGAGTGGTGGCAAAACATGCGGCGGTCTGCTCATCTATGAGGATCTAGGCTTGCAGTGGACATGCAGCCTTACTGCATTCCCTGTCTGTTGCACAGCCATAATGTCTAATCATGTGAGGGACATTGTTGTTCTGTAATGTGATATTGTTGTTCACTCTTTCTTTATCTCTGAATAACATGATTCACCACATGCTGCAAGTCTAAGTCTGTCACACTTCATTTTATGTGTCAACAGAAGGTGTGATATTTAATAGAAGACCAATAATCAACAAGCCAGTTTATGGGCCACTAGCCTAACCCAACCAAAGGGTGTGTTGAGTTGCAAATAATTTGGACAAAGAGGAAGGGGATATGCAGAAGGCTTAAAAGCCCTGTGTCCAATAAAAATTATCCAGACCAGAACTAGTGGCCTCAAACATAATTAAGTGCAACACAAATAGTGACACTAATTTAAAAGAAACAAACAACTATGAACATTACATGTTTGTGTTTGTGAATGAATGTACAACTACAAGGCATCACACTTCTTCAAACCAAATGCTAATAAGCTCTCTGATTACAGTGCTGAATGACAATCAAAAAGTACAATAGATTACATACAGTTTTCTCTCTGAAGTGTAAGTGATGCATAGTTATGCATTCCTCATGTTTCACCACTTGTTCACACAGGAGTCTTTACCAGTGTACCTCTGTCATGCTCTTTCTACTTGCTACTCTGTTGATGTTAGTAAGCATTCATTAATGTATTGCAAACACTACTGCTGCAGAGTACAGACAATGCAAGCAAGAAAATAAATAGTGCACAGAGAATATCTACTGTGATTATAGTGATTAAAATTTAAGGAAGCTAAATTCTGTTTTAGTTCAGACTGTTTGTTATATCACCAATTAAGAAGAGTGTATTAAGTCAGAGATTTGTAAGCTTATTGTAGCTATATTTTCAAATGAAATTTACCAATGCAATGCATTTAAAAAATAAAACAAGTGATAATGCCAGCTTGGCCTGGAATTCACAGGAATGTGGAAATGATTCTGCTCTGGACATGTATGTTTACCACTGGGGTGCCAGTGAAATATAACTGGAAGTGAACGAGCTAAATCATCACTCTGGATATTTTTGATTTTTTTCTAAACCAAGACAGGAGTGTCTTAAGAAATGCTAAGGCATACAATTGAAGCTTATTGAATGTGTGGAAAATGAAAGGTAAATTCAGCCCCAACTGGAAGGGAGTTAGCCAACTTCTTTTTCCCCCCTAAGTAAACGGTTTGGGAGGTTGCCCGGTCTTGATGTAACTCAGTTTTATATATCAAGACATCTTAATCCAAAGAATTTATTTTTAAATTAAATTATAGCAACATTAAAGTGTGTAAACACTTACAAAGCCATTATACATGTAAGTTGGTTTTCCCTTTAAGAGTCTGGCTATTACTTCTGTTTGTTTGTTTTTTTCCCCCTTTATTTTTTAGTGTTTTGCAAAAGTGTAATGTACTGTGAAAATTTCAAGTGCGAAAAACATGCGCTACTGTGTTTTCTTTGTTCAATAAAAATGTGCTCGTCTCCTGTCTTTTGAAATTTGCAGTATTAATTTTCACTGAACTGCTTTAGACAACACGAGCAGCTCAAAAGAATTTTGGCTGTATTGGTGCATAAATGTGCTCCAACTAATGACACTGAAGTTAAATGGTCCAGAACTGTCAATTTATCAAGCTATTTTTTCAAAGGACCTATTTTATTCTAAAAGCTACACAGGACATTACTTTTATCCCTTGCCGATCACAATCTGCATTACATGTTGCGTCAAGGCTGCGTCATCTATGTTTGGATCAGCTAACAACTATTGTTACCGGAGAAAACTCCCAAAGGTTACTCCTTCCTTTTAATGGGATCAAACCAAGACACCACACCCTAGCTAGTTTTGAAATGTAATCTACTTCACAACAGGAGCTGGTGCTGAGTTACTGAAAAACAGTAACATGATGATCTCTTGCAACAGGGACACAAACACAAAGGCACACTAAGGTGCAACCTACTGTACAGTAGAGCATATAGCAATGAAGGCTTTGCTTGGTAAAATTTTGCAACAGACACAAAGGTTAACATAACTTGTGTGTTAAATTCTGATTCATTTGGACAATTGGTTTCATCCATTAAATCAAAATTAACTAGGTGAGATGGTAATTGACACAGTCAGTTACCATCTCAACACAAAAAGTGTAAAATTTATGACATAACTAATCGTAAGCTTGAACACAATGGCCTAGATGTTCACTGACAATACGCTCTCTGTCTATAATGCCACCATCCGTGCTTAATCAAAACCACAATGAGCAGGGAACTTCAGGGGTAATAAAGATGAATACAGGCTGCTCTGTAATAAAATTGGGTCAAAAACTGAAGGGCAGAAAAAACGCACAAGTGGACAAAAACACCTGTCTGCATGACTGGTTCATTTTTCTGATTTACTCAACGCTTATTAAATTTTGCCTGCATGACTGCAGTAATGCTCATTTTACACTGAAAAGGGTGTCACCCTCTCTTTTTGGCAGAGGAAAATAAAGGTTAACAAGTAGTTTGCAGATGCCCTCCAGTCAGGGGAGTAATATGAAGAGACAGTTAATAATGTTAAAGCAACTAAAGATTAAAAAAAAAAAAATTAAATCTGCATATTGTCATCACAGTCAAAAGAAAATCAGCGAGGACAGACATAAGAAGGCTGGAAATATACAACAGCTCTAATGAAGGTGTCATATTCCAGCTGTGCAGCCAGATGATGCAAATGAAGCATAGCTGCACTTTTATAAAACAGCATACACAGACGGTAAGCAAACCTGTGACAGGGAGACAGCAGGTTCTGTTAATAATTAAGAATTTCTCAGTCTAGCAACACTAAAAGCTTGACCCCTTGAGTGCAACAGGATGATGCTTTCAAGACAAATCAGTCCTTTTGATATTAACTGACCCGGGAAGAACCAAACGCCCAAGAGAAAGATGTGACGTAGTGAAAAGGATTTCAGCTTGAGGTTTTACAACAGAATCAAACTAACAACAAACCACATGGTGGCAGCAAAACACCCAAAATATGTCACATGGTCAACTGAGTGAAGGACCCAAACACAGCACGCTACAATGATGAAGTTTATGCATAAAACTACTAGGCTTTTAAATGTGAGCTTATGGAAGATATATTTAACTAAACTGATATTAAGTCTAATTGGATATTTAACTAAATCTGAACTGAATCAATCCAGGATAGTGAGAAAACCAAAACTTATGGGAGGAGATGTGGCATGTAATAAATCATTCCATGTGCCTACCTGCAGGTAGCGTGCCTGATGAGCAGTGAGGGCCTCACCCAGAGGAACCACCACTTTTTCCACACTGCGCTGATGAGAATGAGCCCTTATGTCTGGGCTCTCGTCTGTACGTAGCTCAATATGAGATATAAGCAAATTGGAGATCACAGCCTGCACCGACTGAAAGCACCACATGAGGGAGGAGAGATTTGAGAACAATTTGAGGGACAATTCATATCTAGATCACATTAGTTCATACAGCAATGCATTCCTCTCACCTTTGTATCTCCTCCTGGAGTGGCACTAAGAGCCAGGATGCGGAACTGCAGAGTCTGACTGCTGAGCTGTCTGATTACCTAAAAGAATAAAATAAAAAGGTTCAACATTAATGCTACATTCATGTAATTCAAAATAGTCGATTTATAAAGAGTATTAGAATGCAAACTCCTGCAAACAAAATGAAAGCCTTTATCATCCTTTATCATGATATAATGTACCTTTTATCTGTACAGCATTTTGGTCAACCTCAGTTGTTTTTAAATGTGCAATGTGAATTAAGTTTGAGTCAAGTTGAGACTCATCCCCTTACAGATTAGATAGAACTTTATTAGACCCTAGGGAAGATCTCTAAAGGAAATGAAGGTTCCAGCAGCACAGTACAGTGGACGCAACAGCATTAGCAAAGAATAGGAAAAATAATGTACACAGGTAAGTAAATAAGCAAATAAAAATAAACACATCAGCTTAGTTATTGCACTACTCGAGTAATAAAAAGATAAGAATAAAGAATGAAAGGACAAAAAAAATTTGAAAAAAATTGTATTGCACAGATTCAGACACAATCAACACATGCCTAGATCCTCTGCTCTCATCCCTCCCCCCCATCCTTTCTCAGTCACATCCTGCTCCCACTTCCCCGCCTCTTGTAGTGCACATAACAGCAACATTTTGAAACCTTTATCCATTTGTGAAAAGTTTGCTCACCTGACAGTAGGCTTGGTTGCCCAATGCTTTGTGAGCTTCATCGATCACCACACACTTGACCTGCTTGGCTGGGCAGGTGTCCCTGGACAGGTCGTTCACCATGACCTGAGGGGTGAGGAAGAAGACACGCTTGGACCGCCACACCTCTTGCCTCTGCTTTGCTGCTGTACTGCCTATGAATCAGTTGAGGCAAACCTTGTTAACATCGGCTAAAAGAGGGAGAATATGTGTCATTGTTTTTGTGTCATGAACTTATTACCTGTCAGCTCAGCCATGTGTGCCTGGGGGATTCCCATCACATTATAACAGGCCTCAATCTGTTGAGCCACAAGAGGTTTGGTGGGAGCCATGAATACTATCTTTCCTGTTGGATACCAGCGGTAGAAGTTGTACATAACCACAGCGGCTATGAAGGTTTTCCCCAAACCAGTAGGAAGACACACAAGTGTGTTCTTCAACAGGGCAACCTCTGAGATCTTCAGCTGGTACTCCCTGATGGGATAGTTGGTGGGATAGATCCATACCTTTGCTGAGGAGCTGTCAAATCCAGGGAAGTCTGGATATGTCTGCCCACCTGAAGAGGTAGGAGAAAGGGCTGCGTTTTCTGCTATTACATGGTTGTCATCTTGAAAGGAGTTAGCATTACCAAGTTGCAGGCTCTTTTCAGCTTCATAGACAGCGACCAACATCAGGTCATCGTCGTCGTCATCTTCATATTCTGGTACAGCGTCCTCTGTCGTTGCTGGGTTCTTTGATGCATGCGTTACTTGACCAATTTCTGTCCATAAAGAATTTCGAGGAGGGTGTGTTTTAGCTACCTGAGCAGTGGTGTTTGAGGTTGGTTTTCGCACTCCAGCGTTCTTTTTGCCTTCTTTCCCCTGCTGAACATGTTTGTTTTGGGGCACAGAGGCACCCCAAGTCTGGAACAAAGTTCTCTGGTTTGAACCGCCACTCATTTTCTTCTAGTTGTGGCACAAAACTTTAAGGAAAAAAGTGCCATGTGTGTCTCGCAACAACATTGCAAAACGAACTCAAATACAAAGTCACTTCCGCCAACGCTTTTTCAAAATACTATACTGCATTGGTAACAACCATTGACTGTTAAATAGAATAACTGTAAACGATACAGTTAAATTGTTTTGCATGTCTCTTAATTGTTTGACTGCACAAATGTACAGAGGTATAATGTGGAAAATGTACACTAATGTGGCATTTTCCACACGCAAACTTTTCATTTTCAAGTTTGACACCGGAACTGAATCGAACGTTTGAGTTCAACTCCCGCTCTCAGTGGGACCAGTGTCTGCCATGTAACCATAGCAATGGACAGAGGCAAACTGGAAGAGATTATTTCACATTTTCAGGTGAAAACCTTATCTAAATGACGTACTTCCACTTAGTAAAGCATCAAGTTGGGTCTTAATAGCTGCACAGCTGGAAAATAAAGCAGCTAGTAGTTTTCTAGGAAAGTCGGTCTCTTTAGCTACTTTGCTAACTCTGAGAAACAGCTGCTAGCGTCGGCTAGTGTTTACCTAACTGCCATTTCATGTTGTCACCTATATTTAAATTGTTGTCATGGTGTCATGATGTAAAATTTGATACGGTTACCATGGTTATTTCTCTCTTCGCTAGGCATGTGCACGCGGATACCTAATGAGAAGCGAGGTTCGACGTGCGCGTGAGGACTTCGAAGAGATTGTGAAGGAGATTGACGGAAGTCTGACCCATCTAAAGTGGACTGAGACGGTCATCTCCATTCCCCACTACATAGACAATGTATATAACAATGTAAATAACATTTGCAGTTGTGATGGTGTGCTTTAAACATTTTTGTTTGCTTTGTGTTCTTAATGTTTGTGCTTTATGCATTATCAGGGGGCCCCATGCCTTCATCCTGGCATCTCCTCGATCAAGCCCTCAGAGCCACGACTAAATGTCAGTGTTCACGAGAGATCAGCATCCATTTTGGAGAAGACAGGGGATAGTTGTGTTCTGCTGGAGAGAAAAGAAGCTGAGAGAGATGATTCACATGACTTTGTACGCAGCAGCTCTGTTAGTTGGGATGGAGAGAAACAGAAACAGAGCACTGTGGGAAATACAGATGGCGAGGTGATGGAGAGCACAGGGAGGTCCTCCACCATCTGGAGCAGTTTGGAGTTAAACATGAACAATTATTCTCATAAAGGTAAGAAATGCACACAAAATTAAACCACACAGACTGCATCATGGTCATAGTAATGTAAGGTAAATAAACATGTCATTACATATTATTCAAACTATCATATTTTCTAATTGCTAATCAATAAACTATGTCTAAATTATGTGACTACAGTAGCATCATGTTAGGGAATCCCGTGTTAGCTTGATATCAGACAAAATTATTGACATATTGTATTGTTTCCAGCTCCATCACTCTACTCTGAGTATGGTACCAGTGTATAGAACCAATTCTCCCCTCCATACTTACTATGGCGTACAAGATATAGTGCAGTGCTAACTTGGTTTTGTGGTTGGTGTCTTTACTCCAACTGAATTCTCGACACTTAAAGACTTCAGAGTAAACATTCAGTTTCCATCTTTTAGAACATTTTCCATGCAGCTGTAATCTTTAAGAAATCCCTTTAGGCATTCCAGAGCAATTGATTACCACATAGACCTCTGTGAAACTAAATTGTGTCTGAAAATAGATGACCTGTAATAATTGAAGTCTATCATGATATTTATAATGGAGTTGCAACATATTGTCATATTTAAGAAATATGTGTTCTATATAGATAAATGGTATAGATAAGACATTGGTTAATTGGATTGGATTGGATATTATCATAGAAAGAAAAAAAGGCCTTTATGAGTCATTTTAAATACAATCCTTCAGATCATCGAGAGTGTTGCTCAGCACAGGAAGTGCCCCATACCCCGGAGGCCCTGCGTCTCCATAGAAACACAATGACCATGGAGCTGCTCTGGTTGCAGCAAGCCATTGACAGCAGGAAAAAGGTAAAAACCAAGAATAAGGACATGAACTGCTTCCTTACGTTTACTTACTGTAGCAGCGGCAGGCTCCTTTTGTAACAAAACTGCCTCTACTAAAATACTTGATTTATTCAGGAGTATCAATATTATAGGCAGCATTTATTTTAGAAAAATATATGTATCATAAGTTTTACTGTTCAGATAACTAAACGCAGATTTGCAGCTGAGCTGCTATTTATGCTGAACAATATGTACATTTGCCAGTTCAGTCAATTTTTATCAGTAGCTGTTCCAGCCGTCATGCTAAATACTGATTTTGAATTATGTAATATTAATTGGATAGTGGCAAAAAATCATTAGAATATCTGACGTTTTTTATGTATCCCATCCCACTATTTCCTTAAAGCCATCTACAACTTCACATGTAGATTTGCAAAAAGAATTTGGAAAACATGCATGAAGAACAATAAATGTAATGTACGAATCCAGAGAAAGTAGGATTTAATTGTGATTACCATGATGTTGGATTTGAAATGGAGTTGTAAAGATAAAGCTTTAATGGACAATAAAAGTGTATGTATTATCCTCTTTAACAATCCAATCCAAAAGTTTTTATAGCATGAACTAAGAATTTCCCAATCAGTCATTTGATTATAGTGAAACTCTGCCACAGAATAATTGTTTTAATGTTTGTTTTTCTGTTCTTTCCTATCCTTTTACAGTATTTGTTACTGAAGGATAGACTGAGTGTAGCCTGACGGTGGGGATGATGCAAACTGGACTTAATAATGTGGTGCTTGGGTCAGTTCCACATTGCCATCGGGATGTGACAACACACAAGTGAACAGGAAATGGATTACTTTCAAATGTTATTTATTATGTTATGTATAAAGTTGTGTATGAATATTTTGTTGTTTTTTTTCTAATGTAGAAATGAATAAATTGTATTTTTATACAAAGTTCTCATTGTGTTGTCTGCTGTAGTGTTTTCACTGATTATGTATCAGTTTGAAGTAGTTAACAGTTATGCTGGGAAATGGTTCAAAGGTCAGAGGCTCTCAACACACTTTGCCTTATGAGCTCAAATTTCCTATCTGGATCACAATGAATGAGCTATCATTCATCACACAAGGAACACATCCCACAGACATTCACATGACAGTCTCCTATTAAACGGCTGTTGTCTTTGGATATAATGTCATCACCCACAGAGAGAAGAAGTTAAGATTAAACTGTAAAAATCATATATCACTTATATAAAATTGTTTTTATTTAGGTCAAGAGTTACCGTAGTCGAGGATTTTTTTAATGGCTTGGTGTGGTCTCACTAGTTTGCATGATTTATTTGTCAGTAATCTTTGGAGAATTGACAGAGGTTATCTTATTGATTCAGCTTAAAATGTAGAGACCCACCCATCCTCCCCTCCTCTGTCCGTCTCTTTTGTTGTGGTTTCTGTCGATGGTTTTGCCCACAAAGCCAGTCATTGCTGGCCATGCTGCCATAGCAACCAGGAAATACTCACTGCCGTCAGTGTGGTAGTGTCTGTGCGAGAGGAGCAGAGTGTGGCGAGTAGGAGTCAAGACTGACCACAGCGACAGAAGGGACAGGGTTTCACCTTTGGATATCCTGAAGATCTGCTTTATCCTCCAGGTTTGTGAGAGACCAGTCAGTCTCTAATATGTCAGAGATGATGTGTTTGTATTTCTGTATGATTGTTGAACATGAGTGGCTAAAAGAATGTGATACACTTATTTAGAAAGCAAGATTTATCAAGGACACAAACTTTTATGTATAATTCAATGGATGTGTTTGGTTCTCATTCAGACATGGCTGCCAGCACTGCAGTTACATCTCATCTGCCTCCAGTGAAGAGTGTGGTGGTGTATAGGAATGGGGACCCCTTCTACAGTGGACGAAGATTTGTGGTCAATCAGCGTCAGGTGGTCACTATGGAGGCTTTTCTGAATGAAGTGACCCAGAGCATCGGGGCTCCTCTTGCTGTCAGGTCTCTGTACACCCCCAGGCAGGGCCACAGGGTCACAGACCTGCAGGATCTTCAGACAGGAGCGCAATATGTTGCTGCTGGCTTTGAGAGGTTCAAGAAACTAGAGTGAGTACAAAAGTCATTACAGCACTGATTAAAGCAGAACATTTTTTATTTATAGTTACTATAATAGAAGGTTTTTCCTTAGAAATGAACGCAAATGATGTTAGAATTAACTTTATTGTTTACAATTTTTTTTTAAAAATCCAACTGCTATATGTCATCTTTGTGTATAGTTACCTGAATGCAGGAGCAAAAAAACAGCCTGCCACTCGGGAAGAAACCCAGGTAGGGTTTTAACTTCCATTTCCCTTTTAAGGTCAAAAGTACAGTCCATCATTCATTAATCCCACACCATCTAAGAGGAATGCACTACCACACTAAACTGTGATCCATTTAAACACCTGCCAAGATAAATATTAAAATACGCTCAGGATTTTGTTTTACTGACTCAAGCTCATATTTGCCTGTTGATATGGTGGCACGTTGTTATGTTAGCATTGGCTGTACAAGGGTCACGCTTGATCACTTCCGATTGATGTCAGTAGTTATTTACCGGAAATAATGGACTAATAACTGGAATGTCCATCAAAATGTCACTTTCAGCTTGGAGGGTGCATTTTGAAGCCCCCTGTGTGACATTAGCTTCTTTAATCAAAGCTGGATGTTATCATACATTCGCAGACTATAGTTCATTATACAGGGGATTTTTTTTTATCCGGGAAAGGTTAACCTATTCTCTGTAAAGTTATTAGAATTTGAACCTTGACTGTAAATTAACATTGTGATGAGGATGGTGGTAAAACTCACAAAGAAGCTCCATTTCTATGTATGCATATAATGTAAGCACACCAAGCCTCTCATGCTGACAAGTACCTGCTTTGTATTTCTCCCGGCTAGTAAAAGTGATTGGTTTTTAAGCCTGAGTGCGTTCTTAGTTTTAGGTTGTCAGCGTTTTGTGAAAAGCATAAAACATTGGAGGGTATATGTGTGTGACTTGAGTGTCTGCCATTTGGAAAGCAGATTTTTTATTTTTTTTCTTCTTTGGGTTTTAAAGTCTTAGATGCCTGTGTTGTGGTTGCTGTGGAGCAATGCAGGAAGTGTGCCTGCCTGTGTGTGTTTGATCCTGCGAGTGAAACAAAGCTTTCACACAAATTTATGAGGGCCATGTGCATGCCCGGGCAAGCCTAAAGTCCTAATACCCAGCTTCCTTCTCTGCTCAGACTGGCAGTGAATTAATTAAATGTGTGCCACCTCACAGGTGACAATAATATGTACTTTGTTCAGACATGGCTGATAATGTCCAGCAGTATTATTAGAAACAGACACTGATATTAGACAATGTGGTTAAGAGCTCTAAGACGACGCCTCAGATCAGACACAGCATATAAATGTGCCATCAGAGGCTAACTATGATGTTAGTTTCCATGGCTGCAACATCTGAGCTGATACGAGCAGAATAGTAAGCCAGTTATTGCACATTTGGGATAAGTGAGTTTGATGGACATGCGTGTAATTGGTGGGCTGAACAGCAGTGATGTAAATCTGACAAAGGAATTTTCATTGTTGATGGAAAATGAAAATACTCTGATGTTCTACATCTAACTGTCTCAATTTCCCCCATCAGGCAAAAGTAATCCAGAGGCCAAATGTTTCAGCCAAATGGAGGAAGTTTATACCAGTGCCTTGCATTATACAGTGAGTTACACACATAACCTACAAATATACACATCTATTTATTGTCATATTTGGATAACTGAGCTGACTTTCTGTTAGAGATTGGTTCACATTGGTTTCAAGCCCGATTTAAGACATTCATGCAGTATGTCCATGTATGTGGCTGTTTAGGCTTTCATTGCAAAAAATGTGGAATTTGGCATAAAAAAGGATGTACATTCAGAAGATACAAAAGCTTGAAAATACTGATTTCAGTATCTCTCATCTTGTAATATTGGTTTATTATATGACTGGGACTATATGTAATATGTAAGAGATGTTTTTTTCTAAATGCACACTCCTCTTTTCATGTTTTTGCTCAGTGTTTTCCGTAATGGAGATCTGCTGTGCCCACCATTCCGGTTCATCATTCCTCGGAGCATGCGACAGGACCTGGAGCAGGTCCTGAGTCTGATCACAGAGAAGGTCAGCTTACGGACAGGAGCAGTGCGCAGGTCAGCGACACGGTCAAGCAGAAACTCACATATACTCTCTGCCGAGTACAAAGAGACTTACATCTTGTGAATACCTCTTTTCAGGTTGTGCTCTTTGGAAGGAATGACTGTGTTCTCAGTTGGGGAGCTGGAGACCGGCCGCTGTTACGTTGCTGTGGGAACCGAGAGGTTCAAGAAACTTCCATATGTGGAGCTATTGGTTTCAAAAGCCACAGAGAGGTATAGTCATGTTAGGTCGTGTATTTGAGTGAGTCTGTGATGGTTGCTCTGCTTTCTCTTTAAAACAACTGTAAATATGTTCATCTTTTGACTTTTTTAAAATGACAAATGGTGTTGCTGTATTTCCTAGATATTACCCCGGAAAGAGGAGACTGCTGAGGAGAGTAGAAGTAAATTTTCTTCTCTCTACTTTCAGTTATTCACCTTATTCCCATGTCATGAAAAAAGTCTTGGCATTTTTATACTCGAGCCTACAGTTCATCTACAGCCTGTCAGCTCTGAGTGACAGCTGTCAGAGTTTGAGAGAAAATCAAATACAGAAAAAATGTTTTTCTTCCTAGAACAGGAAAGCAGGAAGTCGACCAGAAGACCAATACAGTGACTCAGCTCTCCTTGGCTCCCCAGAGGTAAAAAAAACAACAACAAAAACCTTTTGGATTACGTTGGGATTGTTTCTTTAGTGCATATTTGGTAACCCTTTCTACACACCCGAGTAATAACAATACAGAAAATATTTTTGTGAATTGTATGTCATTCTTTTCATATTGAATAAAATGTATATTCAGCTGAAGCCATGAATTTCAGTCAGACGGTCGCAGAGTGAAGTCAACCGGAGATGAAGCTTCAGCTCCACAAGACCCGCAGCAAATGGGCAGGAGAGGGGGAGCAGAAAACAACTCTGTGTTGTTTTCCAGGCCGGTCAAAGTCAGCAAAAACCGAATGCAAACAACAAGATCACTGCTCAGCAATGGATCTGGTTAGGATTCCAGTGAAATCTAACTATGTACTATATATATACAGTCATGGACAAAAATATTGGCACCCCTGCATTTCTGTCAGATAATGCACCACTTTTCCCAG
>JAPMNP010633431.1:0-14253 GCA_029874935.1 Atherina boyeri
TGTTTAAAATTCAGAGATTTTAAATGTGCATGACAAAATGTGGGGGGAAAAGTAGGAATATTCCTGTTGGATATACTGGAACCTTGATATTCTCACATTCTTCAATATATTTTGGTTGACTTACTGGAAAAGATGGATGGATTATTAAAGCCCCGAGCCTCATATTTCTGCCAGTTGTGTTTGGGACTGGTGGACTTATTGATTGCTTTAGTTTTCATTTGATCTCTTGAAAGCTCCTCTAATAATTTCCATTTTTGTGTAAAGGATTGTGGTAGAGAAATTATCCAACACATCTGTAAAAGAGTCAACAATAGATTTTTGTTATCACCATCTTTTTTCTCTTTAGAAAATCCCATCAAACTTTAGCATGTACCAAGCAAACCAATGCCCTGATCTCTATATGCACAGATTCCTATTTTATGTGGAAACACTGTATAATCGTGTTATTTACTCTGTGTCATTCTTACATTAGAGAGTTATTTACTTTATCAAAATATTTTTCTTTCGTCCAAAGATTTGTTTGTGTTGCTCTGCATCTTTTTATGCATGATGGCTGCTGTCCTGCAGCTGATCATCTGAGTCCATCAGGAGTTACGACGTCAGGCGTGATGAATAGCTTTATGCTGGGAATTACTTTTGCGAAGGTGTGTGTGTGTGTGTGTGTGTGTGTGTCTGTGTGCGTGCATACATGCGTGTGTGTGTTTGTGTGTGCGCGCGCGTGTGTGCGCTTTTCCAGGGTTTTTGCCCATTTTTACTGTCTTGTACTGTCTAAACTGGAAGGATTATGACCAACCCATGGGTAATGACATGAAGCAACACAACAATGCAACAATTTTTCGGTTAAGCAAATCAATTAAGATAATAATTTAAAACATTAACATATATAGTAAAATGTACTACATATAGTGAATAATCTGTACATGTACTCTTTAATGACTTTGACTATTTTAGTTAGATTAATACTATATGCAGATAATTTGCTCCTCTATGGGCTGCTACTTTGACTCAGTTTCCCTGTCAAAACTTATCCCTGATTCTGCTAACTGAGGGCACTGCTGTCTCCTGCTAATACGTACTTTACACAACCTCACATTGCGGAGGGAAAAAAGGAAATCCCTTTAACATCAAGCCAGTTTTTGCTTTTAAACATAAGTTTTTTGGATTTAAAATTTGTTGGTATCTTTAAATGTCAAAATTGAAAGACTAACTGAGCAGTGAATTTATCTCTGCTTCATGTCTGCAGTATTGAAACACATTTGTTTTTCTAATTTCAGTGCCTTGCATCTGTATTCTTGCTCAAAAGTATGGGTGAAAAAAAAACTTTTTTTATTGGATGAAGCTTCAATGATTCAGACATCAATGCACAACAGGACTTCTGCACAAAATCTATTACTGCTTCAATCTCATTTTAATTTGAACAAGACTCATTTACTTATTTACTCACTGAACTTTCATTGTGAGCTATCAGGCCTTCAAATGCAATGGTTGAACCCTATTCTATAAATAACACCTCACGTCACAGCTGCTCCGATTCATCATCACATCTTCCCCTCTCACGTGACACATTTCTGTTTTGTAGTAAGCCACTAGAATAAAAATACCCCCACTGTGACAGGTTTTTGACAGTGAGAAAGCCTCCACCTCAGCTGGTTCTCTCTGCAATTGGTTTCTACACTCAGCTCCCCCAGATGTCTCCTCTCTGCTGATGAGTCTGTGCTTTCATCTCCACTTTACTCATTCTTACATCTTTTATTTTAAGAAAGTGCACAGTGGATTAGTTCAGCCCCCGAAAAGCCTTTAGATTAAGATGTGTGAAGGGCGACACAGAGGGAGATGAAAAAGGGACAGAGGAGGCAAAGAAAAGAGAACAGCATGAAAAAGCGGAAGTGGGAAAGAAAAGGTAGTGGTTGTTTAAAGAACAAAACGGGGAAACGTTGAGGCAGTCAAGAGGATAAGAAGGCTGCATATTTATATGAGAGGAATTGATTCTTGTTGGTGTTTGGGTCTGAAAGTCTGCCTCATGTTCAACAGTTTCTGTTGTGTTTCTTCTGGTTTGCTGTGACTGGATGTTTATCACCGGTCTATTGGCTCCTTTGATATACACAAAAACCAACTTGCTGTTGCTATGCAACTTCTTAAAAGGGTCTCAAACCAGTTTTGAACCTCTGTACTCATTTTCTGAAATGATTCAATGTTGAAAACCTGAGACCTCCAGCCCCCCAAATACTTATAACATGCGCACCACCTAAATCTGAGACAGAGACTTGCTATTACCTCAATAAGCCGTCACTGTGGTTGCATTTGTATTTATCTTTTTGGCTGCTTACATCTTTCACATAATAACAACCCTGCTTACCTGGTAAGTAACACTGCATTGTTAATCAAAAAAGGTCCATGTTTGACTGCATGATTATGAAAAAATGCATATGTAGCCTAACTTTAGCTGGACATATTACTCTTCAAATAATTATTTTTGGCAGGAAAACTATAATGAGATTGATTGCAGGACTAAATTTGTTCTAGTTTGGTAAACAACCAACGGACATGAGATGTAAATGAAGCCAGTGACTGAAACTGTGCCTACGATTTTTCTTTTGCTAGAACAGGATCTGGGTAAGCTTCAAATGAGCAATTTCATTTGATGTTTTGTCCAACAACTTCTTAAGATAAGTGTTCATACTTGCTTTCAACGGCCAGACCTCAAGTTGGGGTGAAAAACCTACACTCACAGAGTTTGCAGACTGAAGATGAATTGTACAAATGAGTTGGTCATTTCATTCCAAAGAGATTTATGGGTGACTTCTAAGGCGGGGGGAATAAAATACATATCCAAGAGTCTTAGACAAGCAAAGATGGGGTACAAACAGTTAACAAATTTAAGAATAATGTTTGACATGATGACATTGTTAATAATTTTTGGATTTCAGTGTCTGCTGTACATAATATCATTGGGTCCAAAGGCACCTCTCTGTGCAAAGAATAGGGTTGTAAACCAGTTTTGGGTGGTTGGAATCTTTTGCACTAAAATGGAATCTTTTGCACTAAAATCACAAAAGACTACTAGAATTCTTTGGCAATCTTTCTTCTTTTTCTCTTTGTGGCAGAAATTGTGCCTTCAGCAACAAAGAAGACCAGCATTTTAGCAACCAAAGGGATCCACAAATATAAAGTTTCATTATATTTCACCTACTGGATCCCTGCCTGGACCTTTGCCTTCTTGGTACTTTCTCTAACATCCAATGTTTCTTCATCTTCCTCCTTCACTCTCTTCTACAAATATAATAGTATGTCCAAAATAGATTAGTTATATTCTTACTGGACCAAGAAAGGAAAAATTACCCAATGAGATCAAGAGTATATAGCTTGCTCTGGAGAGGAGATCAAGGCTGTTTCAATTGTCAGTTAGGAATCTGAAGGGGCTACAAGGGTTTGTTTTTCTCATGCATCTGTGTCCTAGATTGTGGAAATTCAACAGGGTGCTTAACAACACAAAGAAATTGTTGAAATTATAGGGGGAAAAAGCATCCAATGACTGAAAGCAGATTGAAACAACAGCCCAGGCTCTGCGTTTCCTTGCAGCTCCACATTTGACTTGATGTCTGTACTGTTTTGGTGGTGCTGCCTGCAGCTTTAGGCTACTGTTGTGGTTCATCAGCAGAATTATCTGATGCATCAAGCAGCTCTTTTCAACAAACAAGTTCTAACACACTGCACATCACCTGCTCAGTCACAGACAACACAGTTCTGCATTTGTTGCAACTATTCTCCTTCATATGTTGATGGAGCCAAAAATAGAAGACAAAAGTGAAACTGGCTTACAATTGAGATATTTCCCAGGAAACAGAGCTCCAGCTGAATGCCATTTTTGCCCCATGTCGGCTCAGTGGACATTATAGGATACTGTTTGCGTGCAAAAACCTCGCCATGTAAAATTTCTAGCATAATTTGTCACTTCATATGTGTGCACGTGTTCGTGCGCCAACTTACGCGCGCACTGCTCATGTCAGTGCCCTTGCCTGCGTCGTGCAGCTCATTAGGTTTGATAGATGCTGGGCTGCTGCGCTTTCGCTCAGCGCTTAGCAGACAAACGCGCAGGACAGGCAGTGGAGTGGTGCTGCTGCTGCAGCTGCTGCTGACACCGCGAGACTCAACTCATCACAGCCTTTTATCCAGTCACGGTCAAATTGTGGAATTCCTTTAGTTTTCACACGGGGATGCGCATCTGGACTGGAGAGCGTCCCGGGGACAATTACGCGTCGAGGCGCTTCGCTGCTGCTGTCCCTGTCCTACTGTCCACACAGAGGAAATAATCACACCAGCTGAGGACAGTTGGGGTATTTTTCTTTTTGAGAGAATGGCAGGCGCAAAGTGCCTTCTGAAAACGCCGAGGTAAGACGCTCCTTTTCACCCCGGGATTTCCAAACAGATTGACAGACTTAATTACGATTTTGTGTCTGTGTTGAAACTTTAATATTTTCCAGCAAGTATAAAGTCATTCTATCAGATTTGTGTAATATTTGTAGCATATGTGGGTACTTAATGTTTTTTGTTTTGTTTGTTTTTTTGTTTAAAAAAAACCATTATTCATTTATAAAAGTATAGCGATGGAATGAGTGTGATGTTCCCATGCGCCATTATGTGTCGAGTTATTTGATAGACGTGAAGCGTGTCCGTCTGTGTTGACTGTTAGAGAAGCGCATTGTGAAGCACTACCCTGCTCTCACTGTTCAGGGTATACAACCAGAGTTGTGCAAGCTTGCCTGGCTTGCATGATTGAGGTGTGTTGCAATGACAGCAATCACGCTTCACAAATAAATGCCCAATTTTCACTCTTTGATGCAGTAGGCTAGTTTCTACCCAGGCAAGTTGATGTAAATTGAAGCTAAAATGAAAGGCATCTGCGTTCCACATGACCTATATTTACCTTTTGATTGTTCGGCTCAGTTTTCCAAAACACTAAAATAAGAAGGCCGCTGCTGAAAGTTACCTGATTGTGGATCAGACTGCCCTATTCGTCGCTGAAGCTATCGCAGGTAGTTATAAAAGTGCCCTAAAGGGATATTCAAAATCAGACTTATCAGAAAATAATTGTGCGCTCAGGTCAAGTTGTGGAGCCTTGAAGGTGCGAGGGCATATCAAAATGCGTGTCGTGATGGAAAGGTTTATACGCGCGCAAAAAAAAAAAAAAAAAAAGGCACGAGAGAAAAATATTCCACGGGTGCTGCTCTGTTCCTGCAAAAATACACATTCACATAAACTACTGGAAGATGGGTTGAAATGTCGTTTGACTGACATTCTTAAGCGGTATTTTCCTTTTCCGTTTTGCACTGCATTAATGTAGTTTTCTGCAAGCAATGCATCCGGGATATTTACATCAGAATCATCACCACTTAATGTGTGCGTGCGCGCGTGTGGCGTTTGGCTGTTTGTGATTTGCCCCTAGCAGATAAAGCTGCGTATTTAACTACATCCACTTATATTGAGATTTATTTTTTCTTTTTTTCTTTTTTTGGTCTATTTAAAGGAAACACCCTCTTACTCTGGCACAATCGCTTACATCAGACATGCTTACTAATTGCAAATACACTTGAGTGATCATTTTTAAAGTGAATGTTTTTGATTTGCTTTAAATATAGGGATTATACTCATAAGGGGAAAAAAAATACAGCTGTTTACATATGCAAGCCCAGCCTCTTCATTTCCCAAATTGATCCTCATTAATGGCATTGCAGATAAGCTATACTTTGGCTTATCTCAGTGAAAGCATGCACAGAGGATAATGACGCCTTCCTCTCAGTTTGGACTTTTTTGTGTCGTTTCAAGGCTCATTGTGGATGTCCAAATGAATGTACATTTTGTTAAGTATATTTTGCCTTGTACACCAATGGAAGCACACATGTTGGATTTTTGGTCCAAGATTCTTCAGCTGCCGAGCACAGTCAAATATCAGTCAGGATTCGTACTTGCACACTCACAGAAATTGTGAGATATTGGCTTATTTTGTCATTTTGAAAACAGAGATGCTGCCAAGCTGCAAAAAGATGCAATTCACGCCATCATCCAGTTAACTGTAGCATGTGTGTATTCATGCAGTTCACATGGAGAAAGTAGACACCACATACATGCTCTCTCATGAATTATATGTGATAAAAGGTTCTTGACATGAAAAGAGAAACGCATGAAGCTCCTCAATAAATCATATTTGATGTCTCTTTGCTACATGTTTTAAAGAGCAAACTGGGGCATTCAAAACTGGTTTGATTTATCTTAATTTTTGTAGGCGACAAAAAAAGAATTTGGCACATGATTCTCATGTTTGAAAGTAGCAGAAGAGTGTTGTAGCTATGCTGCATGAGCAAATCGGAGATCAGCGAGGGTGCTCCAGTCACAGCCAGGATAACCAGTTCTTAAAGATTTCCAGATCTTTAAAGTAGGGAGGGTTGAGCACTTGATGAGAACTTGCTCTGACAAAGTCAATTCTGTGCCCTTTTGCCTTGCAGTAACTTCCAGTCGTCTGCCATGTTTGAAGGCTCGGAGTCTGTCGAGGTGGAGGGCGGCAGCACAGAGAGCACTGTGGCCTCATCCATCAGCGCCTGTAAGAAGGTAAAAACAAGTGTTTGTGTTGAGACAAATGTGTGCTATCCTACCTGAGTGTCCCTCTGTCTGTCTACTCCATCACCACCTGTCAACCACTGCTATTTTATCACCTTTAGGTCACGTGTGTCTTTCCAGTGATTGCTGTTTGTGTGTCTCCAGCAGTCCAAGAGATATTCATGTCCTCCTCCTGAGTGCTACTGACACCCAGGGGTTGTGTAATAAGAGGAATAGTCAAGCCCCCAGGTCAGCCCAGTAGATTTATCATCACCCAGTGCCAGAGAGACAGTAGGGGAAGTGGTACAGATCAGTGGGCTGAGATTGAATTTCCTTTCAAGGTGTGTATGAGTCTTATGTGTCTGCCTGGCTCCACACGGTCAGTGTACAGGTGGACTGGCTGGTGTGTCCCTAATTAGCCCGCCGCCTATGATCTTAACCGCTTTCCCCTTGAGTGCTCTAGAGAGACACAAGGTGATGTCTTTCTTATAATTGGGCCACAGGTTCCGCTGAGTGGTGCCAGCAGCCTTTAATATCATAACTCCCAGTGAGATCAGCTGAGCCTACGTCACATTTACCTGGCCAAAAAGCATGCACAGATGGTCTATTCCAGAGGGCGTACGCATGAGGGGGCATGGCATGTCACTAAAAATACACAGTGAAAATAAGCAATGCACACGTAGGTGTCACATGTCAAAGTAATAAAGGTACATTTATTTAGAGGTGTTTAATCCGGTACTTTAGGAAAAAAAAAATCTTTTTTCACCAACTGAATATTACATATGGTCACATCCCTTTAAGTATTGAGGGACTATTCAATGTCACTCTTGTAAAGAACTTGCTTTGCCAACAGTCTATGATGCAGAAATATATCAGGAAGGCACAAAGGCAGCTGGGTAACCAGATGTTTAACTCCAGTGTTGTGTGATTAGGTGTCAGATTATTAATCCTGTACTGGAGACTCTGATGCAGAAATACAGAGAAAGGTTACTTGATGCCATCATTTCAAAGGGGAAACATGGAGACATGCAGATGGAGGTGAATGGATGAATCAAAAGGTGTCTGCATGTGAAGTCATCTGCTCCATGTATGTCTGTTTGTGTTGTGCTTTCAATGCTACTGCAGCTGATATGGGGTTTGTCTTTGCATTGTAGGTTCTGTGCAGTAACAGTGTGCTGGACTCGTCAGAGTACTGGCTGAGGAATGAGAAGGCACTGTGCAGACTGGGCCTGCTGGATGAAGATGCAGAGGGCAGCTGCACCATGGTGAGTTGTATACTACGAGTGGGGAAGCAGGCACTGTTTTGGCAGCAAAGCTGGACCAAGTCATTTTTAGTAGTCTTTAAGCAGCAGGAGGTGAGTTTGTTGCCTTAAACGACAGCAAATAAACAAATTTCAGGTGGTGATGATGCGATCTGACATGTAAAAACTCTCCCCAGTCTGCTTTAGCTGAGAGGCTTGCAGGGATGGAGAGGGTGAAAAATCTCTTTTTACTGCAGGTTGTTGGTGCTTCCTATCTGCTATTTAGCTAAAAGCTTTGGCTCATAAAATTTGATGTACCTCAAACCCTATGAGCATTATGCTGACTTTGCAGATGGTCAACAGAATGGCTGCACTGACATTGCTAAGTCCATTTGTTAGACAATGCGCTCATCTACTCTTTCTTTAAAAAAATCTAATATGTCTGTAATTTGTTTCCTATTATATTTGTGATATTGATGGGACGTGTATTTATGCCGTAAACCATTTAAAAAAAATTTACAGCAGTATTCCAAAAAATAAATAAATAAAATCAACCCTTTGATGGACAGGAGACCGCTGTAGTGATCTCAGATCTGCACTGATCCACTTTTCTTGTCTTGGTGAGGACTCGAGTGACAGTTTTCTGAGTCAGCTGCGGCTGCCTAATCGATCTTTTAGGCAGATCAGTAAATATCTTGTTACAGTAATTAAGCAGAGTCAAGATATATACATGGACCAGTTTATCTAAACCGACTCTGAGACATCTGAGCCCTTTAACCCTTGAAATATTTTTCATTTGGCTGTAGATTGATTTCACAAGTTAATTGAGGTGGCTGTGAAGATTCATGTCTGAGTCTATAGTGATGCCCAGATTGTGGTTTTAAGATTATAGACTGAAGTTAAGCTAATATTCGTAATTTTGTCTCCCCTGTCTCCAAAAACAAGTATCTAATTTGTGTTTGTTTAGTTGAAGGAATTTCTGAAACATGTAGTTTTTCATTTGTTGAAAAGACTTTGTGAATGCTTCTAAGGGAATATGATTCTGTACATTTCTGCGTTTTCCGCATGATTATCACACCACAGTTTGTTTGTTTTGCATAATCTGAGCAAGTGGGAGCATGTAGATGTTGAGCAGAAGAGTCCTTAGAGTGAACCTTGTGGAACTCAACATTTGATTTTCATCTCCTCACATCTGTGGTATAAACACAAAGTCTCTCATTTATCTTGCAATGACAGAAAGTTCCACAAAGCTTTCACAATGTTATGGTCAAGGTAGCAGTGAGATCCAGTAAACTGAGACAAAAATGTTGGTTGTGATTTAATGGATTACATTTACCACTTTAACATGAACAATCTTTGTATTTTGGTATGAACAGGATCCCACATGTAGGAATCTGTATAATTTCCGATGAAACTGCATCTAATATTCTTGATAGCTTGGAGATATTACCACATTGATGACAGCTCTGAGTCAATAAAGATTTGACTTGTGCTTTGCCTTCTTGAACTTGAGTTGAGAAAGATAGATATATTCAGCATCCACAATTAAAATACAATTTCTTAAGAGTTGCTTCGGTAAGGCAAGTTTATACTGTATATAGCATCTTTCATACATAAGAGCACATGTTTATATAGTATATAGAGAAATACAAACAGTGAAATGAAAGGTGTGCAAATATGATATACACAGTAATATAAGATAACTAAATCAAAATGTTTGAAAGCAAACAGCAGTCTGAGTAAGTTTAAAGATAGATGCAGATTGCGTGCATAAGTTAATGAAGAAATAATTGTTTGTAACTTGGATTTTAAAATGTCTATATTTGGTGAAAGTTTATCTCCACTGGCAGTTTACGATTCTCGTTTGCAGCTAGAAATGCTGTTTCTCCAGCTCTTTAAGCTTGGAATTTACATTTTTTTCGACTGGGTTGAATATTGTTTGATTGTTGTTGTATTTTTATATTTTAATGTTCTATTTGCCTTTAATACATGCTTGAATTTCTACAGCATCAGTCTAGTTGTGTCAGCACACCCTGAGGTGGTCCCACAAACAAATTCAGGTCGAAGCTGTCAATTTGAATAGTTTTATTTTAATTAGTTTAACCTTTGTTCATTAATGGTTTACAGTTAAATACTCAGACTAACCAGTGTGACTTTGTACTTTCTTATAACATAGCATTCTTATTTTTTTTACACTTAAAACTTTATTATTTGCGTTATTTAGATTTCTTTACCAAAATGACCAATTTAAAGATTTTTTATTTTTCATTTTCAGCAGCAATATACCCTTAACAGCCATTTAACAACAATTTTAAATTACTTCATTTGTAGATGGAATAGTTGTTCTACAATTTTTGCCCTTTACAATGGTGTCGTAAATTTCTGTACATTGGACACTTGAAATATTGCTGATGTGCCCTCATAAAACCTGCATATTGTCATTAAAAACGCATTTTAAAAGGCCACTTTATTGTCTCTATCTGGGTACATTTTTAGTGGCTTTTAATGGTCCATTTTCAGGCTTCATTTGCATCTGTTAAGTGCATGCTGCGATGGATTTGCACAAAACAAGTTATGAAATTGAGATGGATCTTTAAGTTGATATTAAGTTGATATCTTTTCAATACTGATTCACACCATTAGATAAACTTAATCAATGCCTGTTGCATTATTTATTATTTCTATTTATTGTTTTTGCGTATCAAATGGACATGTTTGGGACATTTTGTGTCAGGGAACGGCTAATGAGAAAATGCTAAGCGACTTATAAGCAAACGTTAAATTGAATCACAACAGTGGAAATTGTGATTAATATAAATGATGATAAATATTTTGGCCATATGTTTGAGTTGGTTGTTTGGGCAAGGGAATGGGACTTTAAAAAATACATATATGTTAATAGCTTTGAGACATACATGCTTAATCCTTGCTGTCACCCAGTTCTGATGTGTCATCTTTGATGACTTATTCATTTTGAATATCAAGCTGAGCATGGATTGTATTCAGGATCTGCATCTGTCACAAACCACATGGCATGGAATTGATGTTTGCAGAGGAGTGATGGCTGTTTAATCTTTCCAATGTCTGTAGTAATCAAAATAAAAATATCTTCCCTATGGATCAAGCCCTGGCGTTCAGTCCTTACTGTGGGTTTCATTATAGAAGTTCTCTCTAATAACACCAGCTGTTTCACTGTAGGAGTCACATATCCACCTTTCACTGAGGTGATAGTCTAATTATAAGTCTGGATTTTTTCCCTTCAGTCATAAAATACATTTTCTCACTTACAGCTCCAAAATATCTGACTTTTACCAACATATTTAAGCAAAAAAAAAGCAAATGTTCAATCCTATTTGGGCAATGAGGTTGGCACATATGTTTGAATTAATGATATCAGAATTTACTGACCAGATATTTGACAGAAACAATTCACCGAGGGGAAGTGCAAGCAGAAAAAGTTTTATTTTAACCTCTGACATCTAGGATCTATTGTTTTCTTTATTATCGAAGCGAATGGTATCAGGGCAAGATTAAAAGAGTTCTTGAAGATCTGCACAAAAAAGTTGTAGAATCTTTTGACGCTAAAAGGGGACTTCAAGACATCAAAAACCAGCATAGAAACCATGTCTATAAAAACCCCTTGCGGTACAAAAATAACCAAAGAGAAAAACTGCACTTTGTCATATAGAACATGAAGGCAAATATAAAACTTTTTTGGAATAACGTTCTCTCATCAGATGAATCCGAAATAGAGCTTTTTCGAAAAAGAAACTCATACCAGCTGGTAAATGTAATGCTTTGGAGCTGCTTTTCTGCCTCATAGACGAGGCAACTTGCAATTATTAATTGAACTATAAATTCTTCATTAGAGTAAAAATGTTGAAGATAATGTGAGGCTGTCAGTCAGAAGGTTGAAGCTGAACTGGGAGCAGACCTGTAAAGATAATGATCCTTAGCACACAAACAAATACATGTCTCGAGCCGAAACATTGAGTTTAATTGGTTATGTCAAAGCCCCAAAATGAATCCCAAGGACATTTTGTGCAGGGATTTGAAATGAGCTGCGCATGCAGAAGCATCCTCAAATATTCTAAGATTGATGGACTTTTGTTTGATGGATACATACTGTACATATATTGATATATTTTATGAATAAATAATTGCAGAAGCTCATTTTTCTTGTGATGCCAATCAAATGTGCTATATTTATCTGTGAGCGCATATTCAAAAAGGATCAAGTTTGTCCAAGTTTATTAAATTAATCCAACAATTTCCATGAGTAAATTTGACTTTCTCAGGATGTTTGTACTTTTAGATTCAAAAGAGCAGGATCTACTGACAGTAGATCTAGTTTCCACTTCAGTGATCAGTGATTCAAGCACTGGTTTGTGTAAATGACCAAGGGACTCAAATGTAGATTGAATCAAGTCCTTAAGATATAGAAGAAGAAAACAGAAACAACCAGTAATAATTTATTTCTCAAGAGACTAAAAGAGTGTCTCTAGCCATGTCTGTGGTTTAGCTCGAGAGATTTTACTGACACTCAGCTGTTTATTTTATTCATGTGTTTAATATAGCAATGTCACTTACTGCATGGATTGGAGTGATGTTTGGTTGAAAGATGTCCTCTGGATAGACTGTAGTAACATTAAATATGTTTTTTGATCCAGTACTCTCATATAGTCAACCCTTTAATTTGCCCACTACTTTGCTCTAGTATTGACTTACTTGTTCATAGTGTGTTGCTTCAGCTTTTTACTTTATTTGGAGATGATTATGTAAAATGATTCCCTTTGATGGGGACATTACATGATAAACATTACACCTGCTATTGCCCAGTCTTACCAGAAAAATTGAAACTGGTATGTATATTGACATCTGCAAAATGTGTCGGTGTCAGAAACCATCTTTGTGATGGCAATGTTTCCCTATGCTGTAGTTCTTTGAAGGGCAGCATCTGTGTGACCAGACAGAACATTACCAATTACCTTGCCCATGATCTTTACCCCACTAGCCAAATCAATCTCACCTGAGATGAAATTAGAAAAGTAAATAATCACAAGTTAGTGACGTACAAAAAACAGCAGTGTAAAACTTTATGGAAGTTTATGTGTTAAACATGTGTTACCATACATGGAAGTCTTGAGTAAGCTTTGCCTACCCCCATCTTCTCCTGCAGCTTCAGAAGAACTAATGGTCTATTCAACATGTCAAACATTTATGAGCTCTGAAAGAAAAAATTAAAATGATCTGATAGCATAAGTATCAAGATGAAACTTGAGCTACTGCAGAGAGATGTGAGACAATGCTGAATGTCACAGCAATAAAGTCGAAGAAGTTAGCTTCATTTCAGTGAACAAAGCAAGGAGCATTAAGAAATTGTACAAATGTTTGAGACTTGAATGTACAGTAAAGCTACAACATTGTGACAATGGACTAATGTACCTCCATGTTCTTTAGTGAGATTGTGCTGGCTTGTAACTATCGGCTTTTTGCCATTGACATTAGATGTTAATATGTTGTGTTAGCATGTAGACTGAAGCTATGCCAAGCATAGTTAGTTTCACAGAACTCAATGTGACTTAAGAGTTTGTTCTACACAACTATGCATAGTTATTGTTTTATAGGGAGTGAATAACAGTTAGACAACAACACTTTGATTAAATAGAGTAAAAAGGGTTTCATGTATCACACCCAAATAAAAAGTTTGACAATACAAAGCGAAAGACATTTAAAAGACAATCACGGTCACGAGCATCTATGTATATAGCTACCTATGATTTATTCTGCTACATGCAAACCTGTTCACCAAAGAATTGTTCACTGTTTTGGATTAATTTTATCTCTGCAAACATAACCTTGTCAATAATGGTGTTAAAAATAAGTAATGAATGGTGCAGTTATGACTTTTTATATAATGCGTACTTAACAGGAAATCATTACAATCATATTTTAATGTCTACTCCTCTGCGTCATGGGCTGAGCTGATCCATTTTATACAATATAAATGCCAATAACTCACAAAAGTGTTTTGGCATTTTTCCATGCGCCCTAAAAATGCTTTAAGTGTTTGGTAATCATTACCAAGGTAACAGGAACAGCAGTAATTTAGCAAGGAACACTGTTTTGGCACACTCGTGTTTCACTTTATAGGTGTGAGCAGCTGCATGCTGACTTGAGTGTTGCCGAAACCTCCAGATACATCCTGCTTTCTCAAGGACAGAATGTACACAAGACTCAAATGACGATTTGAGTATCATCTGAAAAATGTTAAGACTTTCTTCAAGTGTGCAAAGAGACACACAACAACTATTTGGGCAGATACATGCACTACTTATCTATATATGGCAGATGATCTTTCCATAACCCAGAACCCCGCTATAGGCATTTGATAATTAGTCAGTTAATAAGCAAACACTAA
>JAPMNP010633454.1:0-10809 GCA_029874935.1 Atherina boyeri
AATTTCTTACATAGGCTACGGTTTCACATGATTGCAGAACCAGTTTCGGCCAGAATCTTACATACAGTACCTTTAATGTCAGTAATCTGGAATCTGCAAAGCAATGATTTTGGAAAGAAGATTTATTTTCCTTTAAGTTCAAAGTGTAACTACAGCGACCGATTCAAAATAAGTAACAACCAGCCAGCTGAACTAGATGTTTTGACCGTGCATTTAAAAGCTATAGATCTCCATATTTCCGAGGCACTGCATTGGGTCATTTTTCTGGCAGTGCTGCATTAACAAGCATGCAGGTCATCAGTGTCACAGCAACTTTGGCAACAACTAATCTTATTCAGCAGTTTAATGCATTTTCTCATCTACTGTAAATTCATCTATGCCATTCAAGGACGTCCTGTTCCGTTCCCTTTACTCTTCAAGTAATACAATTGAACTCTTCCTGCTGGCGCACACACACTGCAAACAGCTGTGAGTGTTTTAGTGCTGGAAGTGACAGATATGAGCCTCTCTCTCCGTCCCTGAGTGAGACATTTAGACAGGTAGTTTCCATGCTTGCCAAAGCCACCGATCACTCTTGGCAACGGCAGTGAAAGCGCAGCAGGATGCATATTTACACATTTCACAGGCAGCTGACCAATAGGAATTCATTATCTCTGAGGGAGAAGCAAAGTGATGATGTGTGTAAAAAGGAGGATTAGAGGTGACGATGATGACGCAGGTAGGGAATAAATATCCAGACAGTTAAAAGAAACCAGGGCGCCAGACACATATCTAAAGCAGCTAAAAAACACTTTAATCTGCCAATAGATGGAGACATGCTATTAAAATCATGTAGAAATATTGCATAAAAGAAGAGCCAAAAGCCTCTTTTTGTACTGCACTCTCAAATCTTTTGCAAAATCCAATTCACTAATGAGTTATATAGACTAAATATTCTTGAACCTTCTACATTTAGCAACATAGTAAGATAAAAATCCTCTCATAACCATTTTAACCAATGAGAAACCTCTGAACGATGGCCAAATTAGTTTTGTTCTCTTCATTTTGTCAGTAACTACTTTGTCCTTCATTTTGAAGTCTATAGTTTATACCGATTTTTGATTATTAATGATTCTCGATTATTGATTTTCCATTTGACAACTTTTCTTAATGTTCTACTTCCCACATCTTAAATCTTTACAACAGAATGAATAAAAAAATAGACTTTCTGAAATAGACTACCACATACTTAAATAGACTTCATATTAAAGTGAACTTCAACTTTTTTCGAGGCTGGACCGCATGTTTTAAAAAATATATATATATATATATATATTTTTTTTTAAATCGATTTCTTTATTTTAAAAAAATCGATTCAAAATCGTTAAACAAAGACCCGCAATTCTTATGTGAATTGATGTTTTCCCCCACCCCTAATAGTTTAGCACAATATCTGCTGTAAACAATGTGATGTACTTCTAAAAGGAGCACTCTACATGTATCTGCTTGTCTTTTATTTCCGGTCATTTTCCAAATCTGATTTACTCCGTAAAGCAAGTATGTCTGGATAGCCCTCTGCTGTACAGTCTAAGTGGGTGGGAGAGATGAACTCTGAAAAAACATAAACAAGCAGACAGGTGAAGTTTGACATGCACAGCGGTAATTTCGCAGCTGTATACACAATAAACTAAACCAACAATTGCTTAAGTCAGCACCTGCTTTTCCATGTTCAGCAGTCTCATCTTCTTTTTAGTTTATATTTGACACAGATGCAATAATACAGAGACTTAATGCTTGATTTTATCACCAACACAAGACTCTAGGACCTGACTAGCAACCACAGAATCTTAGAATAACTACACTTTACTGTAAAAAAAATCAAATACACCATTTTTGTTCATTCTTGGTAGTGTGACAAAACACAAGCTCAGATTTCTTGCTGATCCTAAAGCAAAAGGGGAAAAAACGCTTTTGAAGAAAAATACTTGTCGCAATGAAATGTATCTTCTTCACTGGGATGTGAAATGATGCGCCTTTTTCACAGCACCCACTCTCCTTTTCCATTCTTAAATTTTCTGCCCTCTTTTCTTGCTGCTTCAGTCGTCAGGCTTACAGCAAGTGTTGCTAAGCAACAGCTCACACCCACCCATATGCATATTAATACTTACATCACAATACAGTCAATGAAAAGTCTAAATATAAGTTGTAAGAGGGTTATATAATAAGATTTCCACCGTAGTGGGTTTATGCTTTATAAAAAAGTATTCCATTAGAGGATGTTAGAGTGTAAAGCACAGAAAGACAATGTGTGATCATGTTCATGTGTGTGCAAAGGCTGCTCGGTAATATGCTATTCCTAGAAGTGCTTATCAAAATGTCATGGTATATTCAATTGATGCATAATCATGACTTTGACAAGAAATTGTCTCACTGAGGCAGAAAAGACAAATCTTTGGCCAAAAATGTATGCAGTGATGACAGACAGCTGAAAGCGATTTGCCTCAATGACATCGGATTATAGCCGGCAACTGTAAGTGCACGGTGCACAGGCATCATCACATGCCTTGTTAAGAGTGAATACAGTGAGTGACCACTGAATAAGAGGCAGGGCATCAAAGAGGTTAGGATACAGTACAACGGAACAAGGGACTGAACAAAAAAAAGATGTGCGCTGTGAAAGCACCGTGAATGCATACCTAAAATATTCCTTCATGTTCATTCAGCCATGCATGCACAACTACATCATTGGTACAAGTTAAGACCTGCAGTGTGAGGGTGTGTGCGCCATTCTAACTCCATGAGTGGGAAGACAGACAAGTCTGGTTCTCTGCTCTACAATAACTTCTGGTTCTCCAGAATGGCACAACAAGGAAACACGCAGTAGGACAAAAATCTAATCCAGTACTGTGGAAATTTATGATGACTGACTTTAATTGCCTGATTACATAACCCAACGGTTAAAACAAAACAAGTTGAGGTCTTTAGAACACATGTTCATTTAAAAATGTTAAAGATTTATTCAGATTGTGGAGCTTTTAGATTACAGCTAACCAGACTTAGTTGAAGGTCCACAATGTCCTCAAGATCATTTTTTGACTTCACTTTTTGTTTTGAATTCACATTCACCGTTTTATTGGCATGGCTTTGTCAGATGAATGTGTTCAGTGGTTTCCAAACTGGGGGTCAACAGATAATTTCAGGGAGTCGCCAGATCATTGTAAATAAATATAATCCTACATTTATCGAATAAATTTGGGGTTTTTATTGGGGCTGTCAAAATTCACACATTATTCCAAAGAGCTTAATCTGTGAAATTGACATGTTAATTTCTTAATGCATTAATGTATAATCCGCAAATTATTACTTATGTCATAATAACCCTTTCAAACCGCATATTTTGATGAAGTTATGGTATGGTATNCAAAATTAACACACTATTCCAAAGAGCTTAATCTGTGAAATTGACATGTTAATTTCTTAATGCATTAATGTATAATCTGCAAATTATTACTTATGTCAAAATAACCCTTTCAAACCGCATATTTTGATGAAGTTATGGTATGGTATTTAAAAAAAATGTTTGTTGTTTGGTGCTGCCGGTGAAACATCTGGTCATAAAGGGTTAAAAATCAGAATTTTGGCATTTTGTTGGCGAGAGAAGCTGATTTTGGGCATGTAGGTACCTTGTCACAGCGGTGAACCAAATCCACTTAAAACAGCTTTATCCTCCTTATTCAAGAAGATTCTGACAGTTTTCCAGCCTTACATTTAGAGGACAGCTGCAGGATGACCCATCTGATGTATCACACAATTAACCACCCATTCGTCACGGGAACAACAGCGTATGTTATCTTGGGGGTCATGGCTCAGAAAGTTTGAAAACCACTGCTTCAGACAGTGCTGTCACTTGTTTAGTTTCCGCATTTACATGTTAAACCACAGTAACCTGTTACCTGGTTGCAACAAGTTGCCCTTTGACATAAGAACAAGTGCTCTAACACCAAGAAATACAGCCGAACTTTACAACGGCATTAAATGATAGCAGCCTGTTCTGTCATCCTCTGCCGATTCAAGGCATCATGAATCTAAAAGGTGAGATATTATTCACATTCTCCGTTATAATTATGGGATTGCACATACACTTCCTATGATGCAAGGAAACAGCAACATCTGCTTCTTTGGAAGTGGGGGAATTTTCCAAATAACACTCTTTGTGAGTCGATAGAAAAAGTGAACGAACAGATAAAAAAGGAAGTCCGTGAATGTATGCCGTTTCCTCTTCTCTTCCTGACCTTCTGTTTCAGCCATCCATCACCACTTAAGTGGGATTCAAGAAGCAGATTGGATGTCTGTCTCCCTCGCGCTCTCTCTGCCTTTCCCTGTCTGCTTGCTCGGTCAAATGAATGTTAGTCTGTAGACATCTACAACGTCACATAAAACAGGTTGATTTGTGTGTGAGGGATAAAGAGAGAGAAATGAAGTGGGAAGAGACACATCTAGAGAACAGAGAGGGAACAGATGCTGACATGAAGAAACAAGAGAAGAAAAAGGTTTCACAATATCATGCCCTATTTCAGTCAAACTGACAGACCTGTGGATAAACTAGGGGATTCCTGGCCTACATGTTGTCAGAATCTTTTCATTTTTTTCCCCATAGGAGTGAAGCCAGACTGGCACGTGAACTCAGTAAGGCTACAACCCTCCAGAAGATAGGCTAGGGGCGGAACAGCTGGATCTGTGCCCAGTGTATGAGCTCTGTTTCTGCAGTAATCATGTACCTTGCTGCTTCTTTACCAGCCCGGTCACTGCTACTGCTGCTGCTGCTGCTGCTGCTGCTGCAAGGGCATCTCCTTCAGTGTGCAGACTGACACACAGTGGGTGAACACAGGCCCTTTACTATGGATAAAATGAAAACTGCATCCACTGTGTACACCATGCTGCAACACTCTGTCTCACACAGAAGGATCCCCTCTTATATTCACATTGACTGAGTCCCTCATATTAGAGCATTGATTGAAATATAATATCAGAGGAAATAATTTTACATTCAAGCAAAATGGATCCTCATTGTGCACAGCGTTGACTGTCCCTCAGCTCTTAATACTGAGGCAATTAACATCACACTTTTTTTTTTTTTAAATCACCCCATCACATCCTTCCAACAAAATTCCCACGATGCAATTAAAACCTTAATACCAAAGCAGATGATATATAAAAATGTCCAAGCAATAGCTGAACATGAGGGAAATTTTTTCATGGAAAAAAAAGGACAGAAATGGACAGACAAAATGCCATCCTATTGTTGCACATGTGCGAATCAGACATAAATCTTCACATGCTTTTATTTCCCCTGTTGATGACACAAATTCGGCATGAGTCAAGCCTGCTGTCGTCTTAAATGAGAAAGGAAAAAAATCATATAAAAAAAAGGTGTGCCGTTTTGGGGCATTGGTGCGGCGAAGAGGAGCAGTCTTACCTGAATCTGGGTGAATCTTTTATACATTCTTCAAAATCCACAGTCATTTTTGCGTTTTCTCGTGTATTCCCACTTTAGTCTACTAATGTCATTGCCCGCGGCGCGGTGTCGCTTGAACCGCAAGGATGGTGACTGGTGTCCCCTGACGCGCAGCAGTCTGTCGCCCCTCTCCCGGTGGCACTGTGACACAAAATGCGATCTCAGTCAGTGAGAAGCAGGCAGACTACTACTACACTGGTATAGAGAAGGCGTAGCTGCATCGTGGAGTTTAAAAGAGGAGGAGAGATAGCCAAGTGTATACAGCTGTTGTAACACCCACAGAGACGAAGAGAATCATGGGAGTTGGATGAAGACGGCCGAGAACGTCAAGTCTTAATGTAACTTAATTTTACAAGAGCGTCCTAATAATAAGCTATAGCATTGCAAGACTGAATTTGAAAAGGTTAATATAAAATCAGAATTTTGTATCAGATAATTCCACTGAGTAGGCTAACGGGACGGAAAACAGATATTTAGAATAGGCAAATATGAAAACGAATAACATATTCAAAAATATAAAATATATTTGACCACTTTAAAGTTATATTTTTAAAAAGTTGAAAAAAAGCTGACTAAATACTTAAGTGTCACAGAAGTAGATCAGCTTTGAGTGTGTGTTGCTTTCATAATAATAATAATAATAATAATAATAATAATAATAATAATAATAATAATAATAATAATAATAATAGTTATTATTAGGTTCATTATTATTATTCATTTTTCTATCATGTGTTAAAAAAGAATAAAAGAAACAAGGGGCAGTTTCTTTGGATGTTGACTGTTCCCTTACGGCTGATCCATCTTACACATTTATGGTCTCTGGATTCAATGATTTGAAGGAAGATTGGTTTGTGTATGACACGCCCTCCTTCATTCACGATGACGCAATCACAAAGCGACTCATAGGACTACATTCTAGGATGATTAGTGCCCAAACGTCCAGGGAAAAGTCGCATTTAAACATTATTTAGATAATACTGCCTTTATTTTATAGCGCGAGCACAGCACGTTAATATCAGCTTTAAATGTGCACCTTCATGTCATGCGGTTCTGTCGCTTAGTACCTCGCATGGCCTGAGATATGACTGAGAAGGGGGACATGCGCATGTTGCTTTGCTAATGTGACAGGCTGGTTGTAATGTCGGTAGCACGAGATTTTTTATGACGCTTGTTTTCTCAAGAATATTCTTAAGTGGCACACTAACCCATGTATTTAATGCTCATATTTTAAGAGAAGCTGTAACTGGAGCGTGTCCCAGTTCCGGACTACAAATACCCTCTGGCTACTGTCGTACTTGTAGTTTGTTGCAGCTGTTCAGGACGCATGACCGCAGAGGTCCGAGAAAGTCAACGTTAACCTGCTTGGCTGAAAAGCTTCACTGTGTGTTATGTCAAAGCTGCATAAATTGATCTGTTATTGTATCGTCTCACTCTTATTAAAATGAGTAATATTATGAGTAACATTGCAAACACCACGAACAACTGGGCGCGTTACCTTATCTTTTTTCAGTACATTGGGACAAAATACTGGTGAGCTGCAGGGAAGATGAGGGATCACATTTAGAAGCGTTAGTATTATAATTTCTTTTCTGTTTTGACGAATTTTCTTGTAATATCTGCAGTGGTGTAGTGAAAGTCCCTCCTCATCAGCTGGTTAAAAAGGGAGTTCAGAACCATTTGGAGGTAAGTTTTATTAATTCCCTTATAATTGAAAAGGCTCTAACTTGAATATTCAGGTATAGAAAGACTTTTGATGGGGAAAAGTGATCATAATGTAAGAAGTAAAGCTAAATTTGTAAACGCAAACAGTCAATTAAATATATATATATACACACACACACATACATATACACATACATACACACTCACACACACATATACTTAGTTGGGCAACTTTGTTTAATTTCACCAGTCTGGACAATCTGTACTGTACGGGATCACAGACTGCCATATCACATTATGTTGCTCTTGACAGGTCTTTTTGATATTTGGATTTATGTGTCTGAGTGTTGTGACTGGCTTTTCAGTTGTTGTAAGTTCAGTTGTTTGTTTTTTTTTGTTTTTTTATTACTACAGTGTATCAACCCAGAACTTTGATATTTCTCTGTCTTCCTGCAGGAAGCGATTCAGAGGCTGAGGCCACTCAATCCAGTATCTCTGTCAGTGTCCAGCAGGACAGACACAGGCGTCCACGCCCTCTGTAACTCTGCTCACTTTGACCTCCAGCGCACAAACGATAAACCACCATTTCCTGAAGATGTCCTTGTTGAAGCTCTAAATTTTCATCTTGGTACAGAGCAAATCAGGTGAGTCGTGCCTCGTAAGATATATGTGGTAGTACCTTTTACAGTACATGTAAGCTGGTATATCCTCACACAATGCTTAATTGGTTTAAAGGTTAAATGCAATACAGGAATGTGATGCACTGCTTCCACATTTCTCTGAAACTCTTTAGTTCTTCATCATTTACTGTTTTTATGATTTTCAGTTTTGTCATTTTTTTATCGGTGCGGCTGTAGCTCAGGTAGATAGAGCAGTCGTCTATCAACTGTAAGGTCAATAGTTTGATTCCAGGCTTCCCCAGGCTACATGTTGAAGTGTCCTTGGGCAAGACACGGAACTCCACTCTGCCTCCTGATGTGCCTGTCTGGGTGTGAATGTATGTGTGAATGTGACATGTAGTGTAAAGCGCTTTGGATAAAAGCGCTATATAAATAGTCCATTTACCATCCATTTATAAGGCATTACATTTCTGTTAACATTTTTTAAATGATGACATATTAAAGGCATGTGAACTTCTCTTGTACTCCCAATACTTATTCCTTTAAAACCAGCAATTGCCCTAAGTGAATGTGGTCCCTGCCTTTTTAGAGGTTGCCACATTATCGGTTTATTATTATTATTATTATTATTATTATTATTATTATTATTATTATTATTATTAATAATAATAATAATAATGATAATAATATTTTTTGGTGCACACTGACATAACATGTAGTTACCCAAGCTTTGACAAAGGAACACTTTTCATTGGTTTTCCTTAGCAAAATTACATAAAATTGACTTTAAACACTAATGAAGTAGAGAAAACCGAAACGCACCAATTGCATTCAGTATATGTTATTGAATTGCATGTCAAGGACATCTTAGTGTGATGATACTTTCAAATCATGTTGGTATCATTTACACCCACCCCGAAATGTACCAGACAAATTTTACTTTTCTTCATCTCTTCCTTGTTGTTGCAAATCTCATCCATGCACACTTCAACACAAATCATCACTCATGACTGGATACTCTCCTGTGATGTGTTTTTACTTCGATTTAATCACCAGCTCTTTTTTTTTTCCCTGAAAAGAAGCAGGAAAAGTCAAAGGATAAATAGTGGATTGATGTGATGGCAATGGGAAGGAAGTTGGGGTCAGTCACTGAAGGAGGATTAGCCCCACCGATGATGAAACCCTCAATGAAGATGGAAGGTGTGAACCACATTGAGCCATTTGGGAAACATGCGGGGAGGAGGGGGGAGGGGGGGGGGGTCTCCCAGCATCCTGCTAATCCTTAAACCTGCAGAGTGAAGGTTAGAAAGGATTAATCTCAGCTCTACTGTTTGGCTTGTAGCATCCATTAACACATACACACACTGCGATAGCTAAATGGAAATGCACTTTTAAACACCTTTTGATTTCAGTAGACACGAGGCAAAATAACATCAGTTATTTATTTAAAAGTTTATTTAACAGGGACGCATACAGAAATCATTAATAAGCTGAAAACAGCTCTCATATGCAAGTATGGTGCTTCTAGCAGATGCTAATTTGCAACTTTCTTCCCCAGAAGGGCTTTCAGTGTTTATGTAACTGCTTCATATACAAGCTGTCAGGATATTCAGCTATCAGCAGTGTACTTAGAGAAACATAGTTTATGTCCAGATTGGATTGGAAGTTTTGATCCTTGATCCTTCATCTTAAAAAACATAAATGATTGGACCAACAGACTTATCACCTGAATTATCTTTTGGTTTTTGTGACGGCAACAATCAATATATAGCTCCTGGCTCAAAGCTTAGGGTTGCCGCCCCCAGAGATGGAGAGCCAAGCTGAGATTTAAACATAGACTGCACACTGTAAAAAGTGGCTCTTCGTTTGTCTTCAGTGCTGCTGTGAAAATGGGCCTCATTTAGCTTCAAATCAATGGCTCTTTTCCCATAATGAGGAAACTGCTGAATAGCAGAATGGTGCCATGCTAAACAATGCCCCAGTTCCCAAATGTGTGAGGCCATGCTTTGTACACGGCTTGTTAAATTTTTATGTGGGTGTGTGGTTTGGGAGCCAGGCGAAAGCTGTCACTTCACATTGGAGCAGCCGCTGAAGGCAGACACAAGGGTTTCCTCTGCCACGTGTCACACTTTATCTCCTCCCCTGGAAACGTAACCTAGTTTTTCTGTTTGTGCAGAGGCACATAATGTACTCTTTCTCAGACGTACACATGTGCAGACGTAAAAATGTACGATGTGTGGATTTGATCACCATTGCTCTCGTACCTGCATCTATGCCGACATGCTTGCATGTCACAGCCGCTCACCATAGCCCACATTTTCAGACATACAACAGGCGCATGCATGAATACACTGGCTGTGTTGTCTGTGCCCAGACATGTATGTGCGTGGACAAACACTAAAGGGTACTAATCTGCTTCATGCAGTTTTTGAAGAAAATCTTTCTGCACATGATCAAGTATATCACATTTGCATGAACATAGTGCATGAGGGCATTTATCTCCATAGTTAAGTTAGAATTAAATGGTTAGTAGAGTGCTGTTTTGCACGTTTATTGTCTCTAGTAAAAACTTGACTTCTTCTTTTACAAAAAGCCAGGTTTGCTTTGATTAGTCAGCTGCGTTGGCCTGATCAGACTGCTGGCTGGTCTGCTTCGGGACCAGAGAGATTTTCTTGATCTTGATCCTGACCACGCAGTGTTCTGCACTGGCTCAGCTGAAATTTGAAAACTGGGAAAAAATTTCCAATGCATGCTACATTTTAGAAGTATTTACTAAACAACTTATTTAGTCCATCTCTTGGTCTATTGGAAACACATCACACACCCAGACACAAGTAATAAATGCTAAGACAATGAACTTTATGTCATGGAAACTTTAAGTAACAGCTGGAATCGTCCTCAATCACATTCACTAAACCATCACAAATGTTTGAAACTACAAAGTCTTTAGAAAGCCATATAGGCGGTGGGCCGAGGGGAGATTTCGTGTATTTAGATGATACCGACCGGGGGACTACCTCTTTTTTTGTG
>JAPMNP010633469.1:0-12816 GCA_029874935.1 Atherina boyeri
TGTCCTGCTGCCGCGCATCCACCCTCTCCACCGTCGGGCTCGCATTAGAAAGGCGAACATCTGACATCTTGCTGCACATATGACAGGAAAAAATACAAACCGCATAAACAAGGTCCAAAACCTTTCAAACTGTTATTTCCCAGTAGTATTCCCTTCAAATGCAGAGTCTCAGAAATGATGCATGCATATTCCGCGCGTATCATCCAAATACGCGTAAAAATGTCTCCAAAAGGCGCACGGGAGGGGGGGAAGCGTGGGGGGGATTTAACAGAGCCACTCCTGTCAAGTTCGTAGTAAGTCAGATGAAAACACGTCAAGTCAAAACAGCTAACATGGCGTTAGAGGGAGCTATGGGTGAGGAAGAAGACTTGACATCAAGGACTAGGCTATTTAAACAGAGAAGGCGATTCGTCGCTCTCTGTTCTACTGTAGGACCGCCCATAGTGCTCGCTTCAAGTTGAACAGGGGTAACAACACAGTGCAGAGTCAGGGCTCTCGAGTCTCACGCAATTCACGGAATTCACACGCCACACATCCATTTTGTAAAGCACTGAAAAAAACACATTCAAAACAGATCACTTCAGACAAAACTACTCCCCAGGTGTTGCAAACTTCGTCAATTCGTCGCCTTTGATCAACTTCTATGTGTTTATTCATTCTTAAACGGCGACAAATTTGACTTATTTTCGGCAAATGTTCTCAGTATTGCAGCACTTCAGCGAGAGGTCCTCGCTTCAGGAACACTCCAGGCTGCACATGCGCAATGTTGTTGCCCTTATAGTGGAGGCTGGGACTGTCAGAAAACATTGGAGACTCTCTGTCGCTTCTAAGTTTCCTTCTGAGAAATCATTGAGCGCGTTAACATAGTCGAAATTGATGTATAGACATCGTATTTAAATTATCTTGAGGATTGTTTTGTCATATTACGCTGCGTTTCAGAATTTAACATTTTTATCAAAGCGGAGGAAATACTTTTAATAGACTAAAGGTTGACACGTAGTCTAGCTGCATTTCAATAACAATTTCAGATTTTTTTCCCCCGTGTGAAAGCTGAAAAATACAAATATATAAAATGACTGCAGTGTTTATAATAATGTGGCTCTATTTACATGTACTATACGTGAACACAAGAGAACGATGAGTAAACAGATGTAAATGGGCTGGAACTAAAGACAAGGTAAATACGACGTGATAACCTACCCCAAAGTCAAAACTTCTGAGCACTGTAAAAATCTAAATGACCTGATAAATATGTCTGATTTGCTGTGTTTGATGAGTAAGGTTGTAAGGAAAGCTTCATCTTTCCATTTGCAACTTGTTTAAAAAAGCAGGGATCAGGTTAGAGATTTTTTTTTTTCCAATCACAGACTTTATTTGATCCTATTAACACACATTTACATTTCTGTGTTCATGAAGTAGGTCGAAACAACCAGATGCATGCCTTTAGTGTAAGGCATGATATGAAAACAAGACTGGGAAAACAGATGTGTGTCAGTGGTATTCCAAGGTCCCGCTCCAGGCTGGTAGTACTATCACATGTATCAATCATGAAATGACTGTATGAGTGCTGACAGATATCATTGCTTGATCTGATTTGGTGTCACATAAACGGCACACTTGATTTAATCAGTGTAACTCTATTCAGCAACAGCTTTAAGGTCACTAAGGGACACCAAGTCACTCCAGGGAAGTTTTATCCAGGAAAACAACAGCAGCAGCAATAAACAGCTTCAACTTTTCCTCCAATGACATCAGCTCATGCAGAAAGCTTTCGTCATAGTTGGCACTCTGCCTATCGCTGTCAGACTTTGGCACTAGTGCCACAGGGTTGCTTTGTGTGCTTCACTGGGTGTAATTGCTTATGTGTGCTCAGAATTTAAACACCAAGGAAATAAAGTAAGGCAAAGCTTTGATAATAATACTTACAAAGTACACAGAAAATCCGCCCTCAATGTTCTTAGTTTGCATCCTTGAAATATTCCAAAAATGTATCAAGTCTTCAAGGCACGAGTCCTCAAATTTGTTTTCTGAACATATCAGTGCTGGATAAGCAGCATGTAAANAAAAAAAACAAAAAAAAACGACAACAGCATGTACTACTAGCCCAGGAGTTCAGTGTCCCAATGCATACTCTCTAGAAAGTGACATCTGCATTCCTCTGCGTTTGCCAGTTAAACAAGGGGGCCTGCTTTAAGGCCATGCTGTTTCAATTAACCCCTGCAAAAGACTCAAACATCTCGTGATAAATACAGCCGGGCCATCTGTTATATAGATGTTATCGCCAGGATCACACTTAATCCATAATGTGTTTATGCTGCTGTAAACTGTGCACGGCTCTGTATGGAGTGATCCTTGAACTGGAAACAGATTTCGATCACTCTGATTAGACAGGAAAGTGAAAAATGAGGCAAGAGAGCACTTTGTTGCGGTCTCACACACACATTACCATTGCTTTAAAGGGATTGTGGTTTTCACACTCGGAAATATAACGGCTCCTACTTTTGTACAGAAAAGCATGAGCATTAGATGTTTTGGGTTTTTTTTTCACCTGGAAATAAGTCCCAAAAAATTCCAACAGTGGGTATGCAGCACTAATCAAAAGTTCTGATGGACCTATGCGTTCAAAATGACGGTATAGGTCTCGTGCCTGTATGGTACTGTTAAAACAGTAAAAACAACAACAAAAATTATTAGAGTTCAGGGTTTTTGCAGTGAGGTGTTGTTATGAAAGTTCTAAAAGGAAGTGAGGCAAACTTGTTGGATTCAGTCACCAAAACACAACTTAGTAACAAAGTTACTACACGAGTATGAGTCATCCACATGGAGTTGTAACATTGTTGAAACTGTTTGTGCTCACTAACTGAGCTGCACACGCATGAAACTGAATCTAATGCTCTACATAATTGACTGATAGCTGATTACTAGTTAACATAATAAAAAGGTATCGATCAAAGGTTATTAGAGTTCATACCTGTTGCTTTCTTTTGGACCTATATAATTCGGATCAGGAATACAGGATATACATGTTTTACTCATTTTATGACAAAATGCATACTGAGGTGTTTGTTGCAGTCTGGTAAGCTGGTTGTGGACCTCTTGTGTCAGGAAACAGCAGCCTTTGAACTCTGCTTCTTCTTTACCAACTCGGTCTGAATCTGAGGGGGGAACTGGTCCAAGTGCTTGTTCACACACCGCATGCAGAACCTCTTGGTGTAGAAGAGACTGCAGTCCTGACAGAGGAGATTGAAAACAAACAGCAGTGCTCAAGATCCACAGAAGCTCCAGTCACCTTCCATGATGAGAAACGCATTTTGCCATGATTTTGCGAAAATAATAGAATGAGCGTCAATGAGCGCAAATGCCACATAAAAACAAAGTAATCTCAGGAAAACATCAAAACCGCAGGTTTCTCTCCAGTGATTTTAAGAGTGATTTCATGCTAAGTGGTAAACTATAACAGGAGAAGCATTTCAAAGCCAGACAGGGCATTCAGTTTAGGCCCGCAATGCCAGCAGTCGGGGCGTCACATCATCTTAAAAAGTTTTTGCCTGCAGTAACAAGTCGACATTTGTATATCCAAGTGTCAATAGTGTGATGGAGTAGTAAAAATAATCACTTAATGGGATAGTAGTCACATGTAAAATGCTTTACAGCAGGCAAAAACCCCACAAGCAAATAAATAAAATCCTACTTCAGTAAATAAGTGTCAACGGTTAAATGTGATTAAGGTGTCACCTTTTTCTTACTTTTATAAGGGATATCATCAGATTATCATTGCTGAACCGTCAGTGGAAATGCAATGCACAACATTGTTTATAGCTACTTTTTAACCTTAGGACTGACGTGACATTTTTTAGGCCGTGGCTAACACTGACAAATGTTCAGACATCTTACCGATCCAACACAGACACACACACTGCACTGGCTGCAGGTAGACCCCAACACTAAAAACTTTTCCTTGTCTGGACTGAAGGGGTCCTTGGTCACAAAACACTCCTCGAGCAATCTGATAGACGACAGAAAACCAGATCCGGGCATGATTTTTAGTTTATTCAACTTGTTGGGATTGAATACTACATGCAAATTACAAAATGGTTCGTGTCCATGTCTGACTTTAGAGGGAAACATTACACATACTTACGTACAGGCTACATTAACGTTATGATGAGCTAAAAGCTAATGCTGCTCATGCTAAAGCCTTAGCACCAGGGCTCCCTCAAGTGAGCATTTAGTTTAGATTTCACTTACACGATAGCTCTGGTGTTAGGCGGTTTCTGGCCGTAGTAAGTAAACGGGGTACTCAAACCACACAACTGGCATGTAAACAATTTTTCAGGCTTTTCACTCGTAGTTTGCTCCATTGTTCACAGCAAAAAAAGTTTGTTCCTGGTTATCATTTCAGGCTCGTCATCTTGTTTTATTAGCCTTTAGCGCCCCCGGCTGGACTGGGGGAGTACAACAACTCTGTGTATGAGAACATGATGAGAACCAGTAGGCTACTTTGGGGGGCAATATGTTAGATGTGTAGGAGAATAAAGTCAGACCATACCAAGATGGTTTGGCCACGTACAGAAAAAGAATAGTGAATATTAAAAATATATATTTTATTTATAAATATATTAATAAAATTGGCATAAAACATAAACCACCAAATAAGACAACCCCAAAACTATTCTGCAAATCATACAAGATAAGTAATGGTTTGGTTGTTTAGTCATTTTTATTCTGGGTTTTCTTATTCTTCATAGAATAACTAATAACTAAATCAAAAATAATTTTGGGATAAGTCAAAATAATGTACAAGATAGACCTGTTTCAAATATCAAAGTATCTTAACAAGAGCCTTTATCATAGTGAGTTTAGTAAAACAAGTAAATTAATAAAACTGTATTCATTAGGCAGCTGATTTATTCATGTTACAAACAAAACTTAGTTAAATATATTAGTTTATTTATGCTGCTACAAAACATCATTTCTTTAACTAAAACAGACAATTATTTCAATCAGTTTTATAAACACATAAAAATACAAACCACCTCCTTATGACACAGAACAGTTATATAAAGTCTAATGAATTACTTGGCACAGAAATAAGGCAATATGTTCCTTTACTCTCTGCAGATTCATAACTCCCTTTCCCTGTGGTTACCATATTCTTGTCATATTTACAAAATACCACATAAACCAGCTTAACGGGTTATTGTGTTTTAAGTGAAAATATTCCAGACTGGGAATCTGAGGAAAATAAACACACAATGGCAGGATTGCTACAAAACATTTTTTTAACTCTATAAAACAGTAACTCAGATTCTGGAAGGAAAAAAAACAAATAGGTAAAAATAGGTTAAAAGTAAGCTATCATGTTGACTTGGTTTAAACCAGAATAGGTCAGGATATTCATAAATATACAACACAGAAAACTACAATATACTAAAAGGACATCTCCTTACAAGAAAATAAAAGCTATATTAGTTATGTTCAACTTGTGGTAATGTAAGAAGAAATCAAAGAAATCTGAAGTCATGCAGCAGAACTTTACAGCACATTATGCATACTCATATGAGTACTTCTCGGAAGAAGATTTGGCCAATTTCAATAAAGTACTACAACTAAGGGCAGGACATGAAAAGAGCATCAACCACATCTAAAGGCATTCACGTTTCATGTTCATGAGCTCAAGTGGTTTCAGTGCATGCATGACTTCAAGAGTCATATGAGAACAAGTATTTGATTTTTTACAGCCATGCAAAAATACAGAGTGAGCTCCCTGTTTGTGTGAGCTTTTATTCAGTAACTGTGTAAAATACCCTGTCCAAGACTCAAACTATTGCATCTGTCTGCAATTGGTAGAAATCAGCTTATATCAATTAACATAGGACGCAAGTGCTAAAACATCCATTGCATCCTTATTCACTGAAGCAGCCACATTATCCACAAGAGTTGCTCCCTCTAAAATGATAAAGTTCACCTAAATGGAAAAGAGCAGCTTGTTATGATTTAAACAGTGAATTACCATTATTATTTACACTAACTTTTACGTACACAATCTCGTCAGTACATGTCCCTGTATATTTCTTGGAGGAGCGGGTGCAGCGACGTGTCTTCTATTGTCTTGATTTCCTGAACCAGCTGTGCATGCTCTGTGACCAGCTCCCTCAGGTCAGCCAGTTTCTGAAGCAGTCTGGGGAATAGGAAGGTGTCATCAGGGTGGTTGGCCAGCAGGTGGAGACGTAGTGCCTGAACAATGCTTTCCTGCAGCTGCTCCACCAGAGGTATGTCCACTAGGCCTGGACGGTCTGAAAGGGAGGGGAGGAAGATTTCAGTCTTGTTTAGAACTTTTAATTATTTTATTTAATTTACGATACATTGATCTTTCCCACAAAATTCAAATTACCTCCACAGCAGATGATGGCAGCCACAAAAAGTGCCAGGTCACTATCGTCCAGGTCCAGTGAGTTGAAGCGTGTGGCAAACTGGAACTTCGGTTCCATCATGTCGCTAAATGGTCGCCGGAGGCTCTTTAGGAACTCACGGGTGATGAAGCCTCCACCACGGGCCACTAGCAGGCCATCTTTGTTCATACATGAAGCGAGAAGTGTGAAGAGGGCTTCATAAACAGCATATTTCAATAATGTCACCTAAAGGAAGAAAAGAAGGCCATAGCATCACTAAAACACATATTCTTCACTTCTAACATGGATTGGCAGGGAAATGGATCACATATAAAGCATCTCTTAGCCCACCTGATCGTTCAGATCCAAGCTTTGGAAGCCAGGGACAGCCTTGGCGAACTCAGTAAGCTCTGTGACCGTCTCCACCGAGGTACTCTGGCAGCAGTAGAAGAGCCTGGCTTCAGCCTCCCTCTGCTGGAGCTCCTCACACGTCACCGAGGGAATCAGACCACCAACTTGCAGGTCACTTTCAGACACCGAATACTCACCCTCCACCATATACACTGCTAACGTCCTCTCAGCGAGCTGGAATGTCTCCATGTCATGAATGATGAAAGGCTGTTGGTTAAGACAGAAGAGACTATGAGTGGAAGTGATGCTGAGGACAGACACATGAAGCAAAAAAAAAAGAGTTTCAAACTTTATGACTTTACCGGCTTGTTGGTTTTTCCGGTGAGTATGAGCCGTGCTTTTGCCTTGTTCATATTGAAGTTCTTCACGTAGGCTTCATGGATTTGCCTTATCAGAATCTTGTGGTCAGCCTTAATGGGACTTTCTACATCCTTCTCTACCACCTTGCTTTCCTCTTTGAGCTTCAGCTTCTCTGCTTGGGGCATCCGGCCAAACCGGATTGCTGGTGCATAAAAAAAAAAAAATCCTCATTAGGAAATTATAGAGGATTATTGTTCATTTCACACAGACTTTAAATAAAGAGACATCAAATTAACGCTTGTGCAGCAAATAGGTGTGTCTAAGTATACACATACAGATCTGCTGCATTCTGCTCTATTCCCATTCTTCAGAGACTTATCATCATCCTCTCATGTTTCTTACACTGCTCTATCTGCAGCAGAAGGCCAATGTAATAAACCCGATGAACTGTCAGCAGTCAGCACAAGTGACAGGCCAGATGTGGCACTGTATGAATTGCGATTTCCCAAGTGTGAAACCGACAGTACCAGCACATGGTTCTATGAATATCCAGTTAATGTAAAGCATGCTAAACTGGAGCTGTTGTAATGAACACATGCTATGGATGCTGACCAAGGGCAGTCTTAGCACAGATATATGGAACTACATTCACAAGGCTTGAAGCTGTTGCTCCTAGTTTGTTCCAAAATGATACATTTCAGCTTGGGCTACATCATGATTTTAGTGATTGAGTTATTAGTCTTTTTGTTATATTACTTTAGAATAAAAGCCTCAGAGAAAATCATATGAAGATGAAGAGCCTCTTCTAGACAAAGCAATTTAAAAGGATGAGGTATTTATGAAACCTCGATTCGGAACAAAAGTATTGAAGTGATGTGTTTCAGTTTACAGTCAGTTTATTGATTATTCTGGGAAAAATAATTAAAGATACTTCAGTTATTATAAAAAAAAATATTGAAGTTGCTCTGATAAGAAAATATAATAAAAGAGGTTCATCTTTTTGGTTTGTTTTGCTCTATGGTGTAGTGTCGATGGTAAGTGAAGTGTAAAATAAATCTAAGTATCTGTTGGAAATCTGTAGCTTGTTGGCCTGCAGCTGTATTTTTTAGCTAAATTCTATAATATGATTGGTTTATTTAATTATTTCAGTGAGAGAGGAATATTATAAACGACCAGTCAAAAGTTTGGACGGGAAAGGGTGTCCAAACTATTGACATGCAAACTGAAGCCTNAGCGTTAGCGATGTAGCTCTTGGGTATATTGCTATTTCTCTGATTACTGCATATCTGAGATTTAATGAAAGATTAATAATTACCATTATGTGACATGCCCACAGACAGGCACTTATGGAATCTGCAGTACTGGCACTTATTCCGATTCTTCTTTAGGATTTTGCAGCTGCGTTCACATTTATCATACTCCAGCTTCAGTCTGATGGTCCTCCTAAAGAAACCCTGATAGAGACAAACAGACATTAACTATTAGCTATCTATTTATATTAGGCTTCTTTTAAAAACAGTAGAAAAAAAGCTCTCTCATGACTCTTAAAGCCATGTGGAAATGGGTTAACCCTTTTATGTCTTTATAGTCTGCATATTCTCCCTGTTAGGGTTAGACAGTTCTTATGAGACCTATCACCAAGCCTCAAAGACTTACTAAGCAAGATTAAGCTCTATATCTTTCATCCTGGCACACCTCTAAAGTTGATCCCAAATATGACTCCAGCTAGTTCCTATTCATCTTACAAGCTTCTCCAATCGATCTGTGCATATTCAAGCCAGAATCCAATCCAGGGCATGAAAGTGGAAAGCATGAACATCTGAAGCAACAAAGACAGCAGGATGTCTCCTTGTTGTAAATATCACACACATTATCTGCTTATTGTATGCAGATGTGTGGGTATGATTTGAGTGTGAAGTACCTTTTATATGGTCAAATCTAAAACCCCAGTCCCAAAAAAGCTGGGGTGCTGTTTTTCCTCAATGATTTGCAAATCTTATCAACCCAAAATCTTTTTCTAAATATAACAAATACAGCATGTCATATGTTGAAACTGAGACATTTTACCATTTCATGAAAAATATGATCTCATTTTGAATTTGATGGGGCAACAAAAGGCAAAAATTAAATAGTCCCCGGCCTTTGTTGCCATATTTTTTGCCTCGTATTGCTCCAAATGTTTTCTATTGGTTAAAGGTCTGGACTGCATGCAGGCCAGTTCAGCACCCAGACTGCTGCCTACATAATAGGCAAAAATGCAACCCCATACCATCAGAAATACAGGCTTTTTAACAGTCCCCTTACAAGCTGGATGCTCCCTCTCCGCTTTAGTTCACAAGACACGGCATCCATTGTTACATTGATTCATTTGACAACAGAAGAGTTTTCCACTTTACCTTTCAACAATTTTAAATAAGCTTAGACTCAGATAAGATGGCTGTGTTCTGCATTGTGTCCAACATGGCTTCTTCTTTGCATGACAGAGCTTTAACCTGCATTTGCGGATTGTGTTGCTGATCCCATGAGGTGTTTTCCAATAGAGAAACATGCTTGTTTTTAATGCAGTGCCATCTGAGGGCCCCAAGATCTCATGCTTCATATTTTCACCATCAGCCTTTGGTTTTATTTATATTCTTACACAACACTAAGTTTATTGGAATTTGAGGTTGTATCATTTATATGCAGGAGTATATTATTTTCCTATACTAAATCCTGGAGCATACTATTCTAAAAAGTATATAGGCTACCGATCTACAAAAAATGAAACTTTTGAAGCTTGTTATTCAGAGCAATTATTGAGCATTAGATATCACATCTAATATCAACATTCATATACGTAAATCCATAATTTAGGTTACAAAACCCTTGAAATAGGTCTGCTTTACCTATTCTAAACCTATTCATTACTGTATTCAACCCTTTAAAGCCAAACGTATCATATTTGATACATAAAGTTTCTGAAACATTTTGCATCTACGCCCTTTCACATAATTTTATGGTAAAAACTTTGCTCAAAACCCTGTTGTACACAATCTGATATACCTGACACCAGGAGGCAGAAGACTACACTACAATAATTTTAACGTTATCACACAATAATAAATGGTGAATACTGAAAAATTATTTTTGTTAATCTTTTGTTGTATTTCGTTAAAGGCCCAAATGACGACTTCATATTTTAAAAATGAGAATTTCTCCCCATTATTTCTTGGGTGGGGCTTTAAAGGGTTAAAGTGAGCCAAAGACGATCCTCATATATCAGATGATGTACTGCATTAAAAGGGAGTTGATTAACTTTTTGTATGATTGGGAGGGGGTAATTGGGCGAGAACATTTCCAATGTACAAAAACACATGTAATATTTCAAATTTCATTACATGCTCTTTAGAAAAAGATGCACTTGAGATCATGCAGTAAATCTCAACCTTTTCAAAGAAAATCCCTGATTAAGCAAGACAGCCCACAGCTCTCTAACTGACGCTGAGGGCGCCGGGCCAACACAAGCGAACAGATGTCACACATGTGCCAAAACATATGATCCTCTGATGTACACTCACTCACTCACGCACACATCAATGAGACTTCTGTCAGGACACTTTTAAACCCTCACTGTCGAGTAGGAAATATGAATTTTCTGGCAATATATCTTCAGCCACATGGTCATGGAATTTATCAGCCTTCATCTTGCACAACACCCTGGCTGCATTTATGTTTAAGAGCAGTTTCGGCACATTGCTATTAAAGGTTATTACGTGTCACATATCACTTCTTGTGTCATTTTAAACCAAAAGCATCTGGTTTTGTGGGAGAACTGGGTGAAATCTTCACGAATAAGGTTAATGGGGAGCTCGGAGGGCCAAAGAGTGTGGTACAGCAACATATGACAGTAATAAGAAATGCATTACATGTAAACAGAGCTGGGCAAGGAGGAAAAACAGATGTGTCAGCATACATGTCCCGGCATGTCTGTGTATGGAAGAACAAACAAAGCCAGAGGCCAGTACAGATATATCATGTGTGGGATAAAGTAACAACACTAACAATGTAAGCAAAGAAGTGTATTGTGAAATGTTTAAGTAAGAGCAAATGTATTTTAGCAAAACAGGAAGAAATGTTTAAAGTAAGGACATGTTAACTCACAGTTTGGGTAAAGATTTTGTGATTTATCCTTAATCTGATGAAGGCTATACTGAAATGTCTCATAATGTCACCGGCAAAGACTTAAGCATTTAGCCCTCACATTCCCAGTGTTGAGTGCACCTTTCTTTAACTTTAGTTGTTGAAAATGATAACCAGAGCCCATCCAGTATGCAGGATTTTTCCATGATGGGGTGCGCTGTCAACAGTCAGAGACCAAAGGAACAGAGTGTCATCAGGTCACACCTCTAACAAGTGCTGTGCCCAGGAGTTCAACGTCACCATGTCTCTAATTTAAAGCAGCAGCTCTCTGACAAAACAGTGGCTGCATGCCAAGACAGGCAGCTGCCTTGATAGAAAGATGAGCACTACTGGTAGTGATTCTGATGAATGAGACATGAGTCATAAACCAAACCCAGAGGGAAAGTCCAAAGTTTTGCTGTAAATCTCACAGATGTGCATTGTGTAACGAGGGGAACATTGCGCAAAAACCTGGACGGATAGATTCAAATTGTGAAACATTATTCTCCTGCTCGTGTCCATCTGAGAAAATGCAAAATGCCAAGAAAAAAGGAAAAAAAAATCTCTAGTTACTGCACCAGTGGGTAATTTAAGTAATCTGACCCGACTCTGGATTTCTTGATAATTGTTGCTGATGAGGAGAAACTTTAAAGGAGGGAACATAAGGTCAAAAAGTCATGCAAATATAGCACACAAAGGCTCAGATTAGCAATGACAACCTGCGGTCTGCTTACAGGGGTATACTCAACGACAAAGTCACATGACTGGACAAACACTGCGGTGATAATCCTCAATGGTTTCAATACACTCAGATCTGATGTTTGCGGTATGTGGTATTAGTTACACAATGATCTCAAAGTTTGTTATAAGCATTTTTATGTTCTCTTGGATGTAAAATAAATAAAAAATAATCTTAGATACTGCTTTTAACCTGATTTAAAACTTCTTTGGAGTTCATGAAACAAAATTTTTAATTTGAAAAGTGATGGGTAATATTAATAATAAACACAGCAGTGCTGTGTGTCAGTCTAAGCTCTAAATATATGTAAGAGGTGGCAGTGAAAACCAAGGTCAATATGTAGCCCACCTCACATGACCCAGCTGCACGTCTCAAAAACTTTCCACTGACCTCAAGGTCAGGGACCTCTGCCTGACAACCTTTGCATGCAAACAAGCATGTGTTCATGCTTGTTTGTTTGTGTTTTTTGCATTGCATGGATGTGTGTTTGTGGACTTCTACCCCTTTGTAAAGCTGGACAGCTACATAGACTAGAGACAACATTTGCCTTGGCAACACACATTATCTGTCTTTGTTTATATATGTGTAAGGCCCTTATCTCCTTACAGTGTAATGTACTTGGTGCTGCTGAACTATGGCTGCTGTATTTCTTACCTTGCAGCCCTCGCATGCATGTACTCCATAGTGGAAACCTGAAGCTTTGTCTGAACACACCCGACACTCGAGGTTGAGGGAGTTGAGGTTCTCTTCTGGGCTTGCTGCTGCTCCACACACCTCTGACAATGGACTGGAGGCGGGGGTCAGGGTGTCTACAGC
>JAPMNP010633489.1:406-25280 GCA_029874935.1 Atherina boyeri
AACTAACTAACTAACTGACTAACAAAACCCAGCACTTTTAGAGAAGAGGTCTCACCTGTCTTTGCTCGGTGGGACCGAGGGGGGGCGGACAGCTGATAATACACTGTGTGCCTGTCCTTGAAACATGACAACCCGAGGGTTTCCCATCTATATTCCCGGGACAGTCAAAGCTTTAAGCGCGTCTTTCTGACAAGATGTTGGGTTTTTTTGTCAGAACCGCGGTGAGTTTATTGCTTTAAATCGGTTTTAAATGGCTAACAACAAAGGCAAGTATGATTTCTGTTTACGGCGGCATCAAAACAGTGAAGAGGGTGGGGCGCTACAGGACAACATTGTGGCAGTCAATTCGGTCAAAACGAAATTCACCAATCTTCGATGCATGTTGTTTAAATGTGCGTCATTTGCAATAGTATGAATTCATTTGAGTTCTGTTTTAGCGGCTCCTCATTGCAACATTTTGCCTAACGTTAGCTTAATGTAGCCGCTAGCATTACTTAACGTTAGCTGAATGCGCACTGCTAAAAGGACATCGGAGACACAAATATATCTGCAGGTTTTGTCGCCATAGATCCTTCCTATTAGTATTATCCACGCTTATTGTATGTTTTGTGGTGGCAAATAGTGACAAAACAATAACACTTCTACGCATGCTCGACATAATCGTTTTATTACAGTATTGTAAACCGGAAGTTGTCGTATTCTTGTGAACTTTACAGAAATTATATTTAATTAACTCCCCTCTGGATTATTTCTGTTTTTGTGGGAGCTAATTAGTGCGTTTTCACTGTCATTTAATTAACAGTACTATTAGAAAATTATATTATCCTTTCCAAATTTATCATCAGATCTATAAGCTGTTTAATCATTAAATCAGGCGTGTACTAAAACCAACTTGTGAACAAGAGGTCATAGAGAGATTTGGTACTTTCATGTATGTTTGTCTTTGCTACCATCCCAAAGGTTCAACTGTGTCAACCTTCTATTTATAAGCTGGGAAGATACTCCACCAGCTCAAAACAAATAACTGTAACTGCTTCATTCAGTTGCTTTGGTGTCAGTTTTCATGGACTAAATCATCTCACAGCAAAGTATGTGTCTTTGTAAATAATTCAAGATGCTGTTCACAGCTCTGAGTCCAGTTCTTATTCCAGCTCATTCTCTTTGAGTCATCCGCTATTCCAGGCTTCAATCGCACACACTTAACAGCATGTTGACACCTGAGATCTGCAGGGCCTGTCACATACTCCGTCTTTCTGGTTTAACTAGATTACCAGAAGATCTAACATAAACAGTTATGTACTTTTGTATGAAGTGAGATGTTTATGGTAATATGTTCAGATACTGTACAAATATTTCTGGTGCTGTATTTTCGTTCCTTACTATTATGTCTTTGTAACCTATAAAAAAGAATGAAATAATTACTTTAATGTCCTATAGCTGCGGCCAGGCATTGCGAGTCCATGTTGGTTGCTCAGGCCAGTAACGCAAATCCCAGAGAGGTCCTTTGGGCATCAGGAGGGTTTGCCCAAGCTACCTGTTCCACCTTTGAAGCAAACATGTGAGCGCTACCTGGCCACTCTGGAACCTATCGTCAGTGAGGAAGAGCTGGAACACACTCGGGAGCTGGTACAGGAGTTCCTCAAAGGTGGAGTAGGAGAAAGACTGCAGAAAGGACTAGAGAGACGAGCTCGAAAGACAGAAAACTGGGTAGATATTGAACTTTGTTTCACTTTTTTTTTTTTTATAGCAGACTGGATATGCTGAGATTGTCATTTCTGATAGAGGACTTGTTGAAAGAGTTTTGATTAGATAAAACAAGCCACTTGCTGCTTAGTTAGATTCAAGGTCCTTTCTAATTGCATCCATACAGACTTTTGATGTATCTGCAGTGATTTAAGGAATTAGATATCAACATATTTTTATATATTTCTATTGAACAATATATTCTAATCTATCACCCTGTGTTTCCTAACTCCTGGTTTATTTGTGTAGCTGTCAGAATGGTGGATGCAATCAGCATATCTAGACTGCCGCATGCCAGTGGCAGTTTACACAAGCCCTGGAGTTGTCCTGCCTCGCATGCACTTTCAAGATCGGCAAGGCCAGATGAGGTGAGAAACTAAACAAACTATGTAAAAGTAGTCAAAATGTCTAAACTGCTTCACTTACCATCACATCTAGGCAGTAATATAAAAGAAGAATCAGTCCCTCTTATGTTTACAGATGTCAGTTTCCTTGGTGAGAACAACATAAGTGATAAACTGCAATCGTCCAAACATGAATACACTCTTAAAACTGGTTCCTTAAGTGATTTACTTTGTGTTGATGTACAGTATAAACAAGCTCATATTAGGCTGGAGTTTCAAACTGACCTCTTGTAGAATCTTCCCTCCACACGCTGGCTATTTAAAGCTCTGTGGCTGCTCATACCATTGCTCAGCCGCTTTTAACTACTGTGACACATGGAATATGCAGTGACTGTAGTGTCCCCATGGAGACTTAATGCAGTTTAGAATTTTAACAATGATAGTTGAAATCTATTAAGATATATCTCATGGTGAAGCCACTGCTTCACCATGAGATATACAAGTTTTAGGAATACACTTGTTTTATTTTGTCATCTAAAATGTCATCTCCTTGAGCCCCAGAGTTGATAACTGATTTTAGTCATGTATGTGTTTAAATTCTATCAAGATCATCTGTGAAGTATTTATTCAGAATAAACTTAGAGTTGCCATATGCATGCTGGTAACATCTGGATGTCTTTTCTGCAGGTTTGCTGCTAGACTAATTGCAGGAGTGTTGGACTTTAGAAAAATGGTGGAGAGGTGAGTTTTCCGGCAAATAGTGCACACATTGTATTTTTATGACAGAAGGGTCATTATTATCCTATGTAGATTTTGTTTTCAAAACTTCATATTGATATTGTTGCATTCTTTTTTGTAGTGACACTCTGCCTGTACAGCATTTGAGTGGAAAGCCGCTGTGTATGGACCAGTATTATCAGATCCTGTCCTCCTGTCGTGTTCCCGGACCCAGAAGAGATACCGTTGTACATTATAACGTTGGGAATACGTCTCCCACTCACATCACTGTGGTTCACAATTTTCAGGTAAAAAAAAAAAAATAACACTGCAGCCCTTTCCTTTTTTATACTTCTCAGTATTTCAACCAGACATTTAAAAAAAATGTCTCATTGTGTTATAATTGGTATAGTGGTGAAAAAAATAGTGGATGTTTCTGAATGAACCGGGCCTTTGTCCCCCAGTTTTTTGTCTTGGACGTGTACAACAGCGATGGTACCCCGCTGACAGTGGATCAGATTTACATGCAGCTGGAGAAGATCTGGAATTCTTCTTTGCAGACTAATAAGGAACCTATCGGTATCCTTACATCACAGCACCGGAATACCTGGGGAAAAGCTTATAACAACCTGATAAAAGGTGAGCAGGGAATGGAACGAATCTCAGTATTGGCTAGCTTAATTTTTCTGGTTTGAAAACAGAAAAAATATTTAACCTTCTGAGTAATTTTGTTTGTCCTTTTTAGATAAGACAAATAAGGAGTCAGTCCGTGCCATCCAGAAAAGCATTTTTACAGTTTGTTTGGATGCGCCAATGCCTCGGGTGTCAGATGAACTGTATCAGAGTCGTGTGGCTGCCCAGATGCTACATGGAGGAGGAGCACGCTGGAACAGTGGTAACCGCTGGTTTGATAAGACATTACAGGTCAGTTTGGGAGAGGTTACTGCACATTTGAAATGATGAGCACGACTCAATGGTTGAGAATTTGAATGCTCTTGCAAATCTTCCTCAGTTCATTGTTGGTGAAGACGGTACATGTGGACTGGTGTATGAACATGCACCTGCTGAGGGTCCACCCATCGTGTTTCTCATCGATTCTGTTGTTAAATACATGTAAGTTTCTTTAAGTTTGGTGAGTGCTTTCCCTTTTTATAAATAAACTGAAAACAATGAAGTGGTTCTTTTTGTTTCAACAGGCAGAGGACTGAAATAGTTCGCTCTCCTATGGTTCCCTTGTCCATGCCACAGAAACTGAGGTTTAACATCACACCTGAGATCAAGCGAGACATTGAAAGAGCCAAACAAAATATGAACATGTGGGGGAAACTGCAGTTGTAATTATTGTTAGTTTGCTGTCTTTGATTGCAATTTGTCTAATGCCCTCCTCTTTTTTTGTTGTTGTTTTGTGTTCTTAGAATGGTACATGATTTGGATGTAAAGGTGCTTATGTTTTCTCACTATGGAAAGAATGTGCCAAAGAAACATAAGCTGAGTCCAGATGCTTTTGTGCAAATGGCCCTTCAGCTTGCCTACTTCAGGTAAGATTTACCTCCTACAGCAGTGACAAAATTATTCTAGACATAAATATTAAGTGTAGTGTATTTACTAGGTGTGTTTTTTTTTAAATTTCAGGATGTATAACATGTGCTGCTCTACTAGTGAGAGTGCATCGCTGAGAATGTTTAAATATGGACGAACAGATTCAATCCGTTCAACTACTGTAGACTCACTTCAGTTTGTACAGGCAATGCAAGACCCAGCTAAACAGGTACTGATGAACCACTGCAGCTGCATAATAAATATCCTGTTTTCAACAAGTGCAATGTTTTACTGAGCAGTAAATATTCCCAACAGAACACAGAGAGAGTGGCACTGCTGCAGAAGGCTGTCCAGACTCATAAGGATAACACATACGATGTGAGGACTGGGATTTTCTGGAATATTAATGTTTTATTTTAAAGAACATGAGTAATCTCACTTCTACACATACAGTATACGTTTTCTTTGTTTTTTAGGCAATTCATGGCCAGGCTATAGACAGACACCTTCTTGGGCTGAAGATGCTGAGTATTGAGGACCTGACCTCCATGCCTGAGATATTCATGGATACCTCTTATGCAGTAGCTCACCACTTCAATCTCTCCACCAGCCAGGTACATTAACATCTAATACAACAACTGTCTATATCGCTGAACAAATAATTGTTTATCAACACTTATTTACTCTCTCCTGTCTCTGTGTCCAGGTTGGTTCCAAGACAGACTGTGTGATGTGCTTTGGTCCAATGGTTCCAGATGGCTATGGAGTGTGCTACAATCCCATGGAGGAGCACATCAACATTGCTATCACAGCTTTCAACAGCTGCGAAGAGACAAATGCTGCAAACTTTGCCCAGAATGTAGAGGATGCACTGCTGGACATGAGAGCGCTCCTGGACGACACAGCCATGACCGGACAGTGATCCCACTCAGGAGTCTGGCATGGTGGTTGTGTATGGAAGCTAAAACTGAATCAGGTTGTTGCCAGAACCGTTGGCAGGGCGCCACACTGGCAGAGACGCACAATGTTTTAAGGGGAGACCTGCTACCAGAGGGTTTGTAGGAAGTATCTAAAATGTGACTGTGAATGCACTGCCTTTCAGAGGGGAAAAAATCTATTTGGTGGAAATTAAATATTTTATAATATTATGAAAAATTATTGTAATAGTATAAATACTTGTTCCTTTAACTATACTGAAGCAGCTCCAGATGGAGCCTTCTCTTGATTTAAAAGATTTTGAGTGCCTTGGTTTGTTTGGTATTTATTTCAGGTCAGTATAATAAGCAAAAGTAAGTTTGCAAATGAAAACAAATGATTAGGGATAAGTTAATTGATTTCACAAAAGTTGGTGGTTGTAAACTAGAGAAATGTTACACATATAAATCCAAACCTGCCCCAGATATTTAATATCTACTATCGAAGACGCTCAAAGGAATATTCAGCTTTGAAGGTCCCTTTGGAATGCAGGTAGTCGCCATGAAATTCAACCTCAGCCATATTTCCAGAGGAGTGCCACAGGAACAGCTGCTGCCCGTGAAACACGTTGGTCTTTAAGGCATCCATGTCCCGGATCTAAACAAGAAACAAAGTAATAATGCAGCATTTATTACACTTAAACGTTCCTCCAGCTGAGTGTGCAGCAAATTGGAGCAACGTGTACTGCAAAGCATGTTTGCACCATAATATAAGTCGACTGGGAGTTGGTGGCGTTGAATACTAATCCTATGTGCAGCGCTTGGATTCTGATCTTCACTGAGGGAGGGGCATTGATGAGCACTCGGCAGGTGTGGGTAATGTTTGACGTTATAGGATTCTCAAAGATGCCGCTGGGAGCAAACAGCTGAACGTCGCATTCTGTGGGGCAAATATTACATGCATTTAATCTTTGGTCAAGAAAATAGCACAGTCAACTAATACAATGCTACATTAGAAATTTAAAGATGTTGAGACTGTTTATGCTGTATGATGAGTTACAGTTAAGCCCCTCCCCACTTGCTGTATTAAGGTGTGCAACAAAAATGAGCAATGCCACATGAAGCATTTATTATCTGTGATTAATTCATAATCCTCAGCAGAACTGATGGATGGCCAAACAAGCTGTCTTACCCTGATGGTGGCTCCTTTTCGTGTTCTTCTGTGAACTGTAGGCAAACATAACCCCATTTCCAGGTGTGAACATATTTTGACGCACAAGCAGGACATTGGTTCTGGTGGTCAGTTCACTACCCGTCAATTGCGCACACTTCCTCACAAAAGCCAGACGGTCAAAAAATGCAACATACTCCTCTGTAAGAACACACACAAAGTTATAGACATTTTTATTTTCTCTTTGCTACAGTAGTCGTAGAAAATATTAACGTTTTATTTTTGTGTAAGACATACTTTTTCTGCAGTTCAAGGAGCTTGATATCACTTTAATGTGGATGACCTCGTCGAGAGGTCGACCTATGGATACTGTGCAGCGGCTGGTTACATCTGTCAAATTCACCGTGCCTGACCCTTCTAAGAGTAGCTGTCCACATGCACCTAAAAAAGGCTAAGTTCTGTTATTATAATCATACAGTGTATTCAGCTCTTTATTAGCTACTAAAAAGTAATTGAGGGTACTAACCGGATTTAAGTGTTGGACTGCTTGCGGTGGTCTGAGGAATGGTGACGGTCCCTGTTGGACTTGAATGAAGAATGCCCATGCGTTGCTGTGGAGTATCTTTATGGATCAGTGTATTAGATGGAATAGGTCCCTCAGTGAGAGTGACTTTCACAATTGCAGTAGTGGTGTCAGAGGCCATATCTCTGCAGCTGCTCGTGTAGCAGCCCTGGATGGTGATTGGTTTTGGCATGTGCATGCAAAACAGGGGGCTGAGGGGATCTGATTTAGAAGGGCCCATGCAGGACACAGCTCTGGACTGGATGCCATATCCACAGGGTACAGAACACTGAGGAGGGACACGACACGGGAGGAAAGACGGGTCACAATGCCAGCCACCTCATTCACAAACAGACATTGACATGAAAATGAAACAATAAACTGGATACAGAGGAAAATATAGCATATGCAGACATTTCCTTGTAGAAAATAAAAAATGCAATGATTATTAATTAGTCCTTTTAAATCTTGCTCTAATCATTCATATCAATTTCTATTCCAGTCCTTTGAGAATTACCTGGCTCCATGGCTTAACCTCCCACCTAAAGGTGCAAACTTGCACCAGGCAGGGAACTGTGGTGGCTGGTTTGACAGCTGCATGGCAGCTTTCCTCCAGCACTACACTTTCCCTGCCGTGGATAAATTGGACACAAGACACATTCCTCTGAGCTACACCCAGGTCACAGGACATGGAGCAGGGCGATGTCCCAAATATCTTCCATCTGGACAAGAACAAATGGTGGTCAGATTAATTTTGACTTTGCTAAAATGTGTCTCAAACTTGAGTTTTTGTGTGTGATTTACCTCGCAGGACAACTGTGAGTATTACAAGAAATCACTGCCGTGGGTTTTGGAAAGTCACTGCAGTCTGAATCGTCCAGCACTTCCTCTTCCCCCTCTGCTTCTCGAGCACAGTATAGCACCCTATTTGCTACCCCTCCTCCACATGTTACACTGCACACCCCTTGCTTAGAGCGCCACCTGGTTGTTATAAATGGGAAAAAAGGAAAATGCAACCGTCATTTGCAAACAGAATGGACTCTCACTACAGAGATACATGGTATATATGCTGTAGAAATGATGCAATATCTACACAAATACTGCATCTTTCATGCATGGTAAATATGGTATCTCACATAGGAGGACATGGAGAAGTTCCACATATCTCAGATTGAGGATCAGGTTTAGTAGACGCCTCACAGTTAAAGTCTGGCACTCCCAGTCTTGTCTGGTGTTCCACACAAGAAAACCACACCTGCAGTGTCCCTGCAATGCATGAGCAGTGGACTTTGATTTACTATATACATACAGGAAAGGAAAGGACGACTATATTTTTAAACGTACCATTTCCACAAGTCTTTGAACACTGACTGATAACAGGGCTCCACACATACACAGGAGTCTGTCTGGAGCGCAGTAACAAGCCAGACTTTAAAAGGGGCAGTTCCTGTCAAGAGACATACTGTTTAGGTGTGCTTTTAGCATTTTTAAATAACTAGGATTTTTATTACGTCTCTTTACCTCCCCTGTAGATTCCCAACCAATGGGGCAGACATCTACTACACATGGTACAGAGTCAGGTGGTTTGATCTGCTTTGAACAAAAGCTTTCATCAACTTCCACATCCTGGCCGTCTTCTTGCCTGACACATGACACGACGTGCTTCGCTTCTCCAGGTCCACACACTGCAGAACAGTCCCCTGGCTCAGACACATGCCATCTGTGAATGCATGAAAGAGGGTTTTCACATGAAACTCCATTTGAGGCTGCAGAATAACACTATAAATACTCTGTACTGTGTGATCATTGGAGCACATGCACTTTAAGAAATAACTAAATACCAGGGCATTCAGGGATTTAAAAAAAACAAAACAAAGCAGCATATGTTATACCTAGCAGGACAGTGTTGCAGGTTACATTTTTCGGAGGTGTGTGGAGTATCATCAGCAGAGCATTCAAAATCTGGAACCTGTATCACATCAGATCCATTTCTTTGAACGCAGTGTACAGGACGCACTCGCACTCCTCCGCCACAGGAGGCACTACAAGCCCCAAACTTCCCTGCTTCCCACCTGCAAAATGATAAATTATTCATGCGTGCTCATTTGGGCTGTGTGCCAGTGTGAAAGGGAAGGGGAAAAAAAAAATTGAGTGTGAACCTAACCTGGGGGGGCAGGATGAGAGCTGACAGGCTGTGTGGGTTTGTGTGGTTGGAGGAGGTGTTTTACATTGGTGTTCCTTCAAATGATTCTTGGTATTTTCATCTACACAGATATACACATGCTTCTGCACACCTGAAAAGACAAAAAGTGGGAGAGGAATGCTACTTTCTATATCATTAAATTCTATATGCACAGTTTTACACAATACTGGGTATTCCTTGTGATTCTCATTATAATCCATCAATAAGTTACTTACCCGAACCACAAGAGACAGAGCAAGGTGTTGTGAAAACAACCCATTTGCCTCTAGGCGTGATGTCAGTCAAGTTGCTATTCCTGGTAGGTACATAAAACTGGTAACTAATGTTTGGATTTGTTTTTTCTCCATATTCTTTTCCATATTTACGATAGACCTGCGATCATAAAAATAACACCAACACAACAACAATACTCAACGTCTTGCAGATGTAGTTAACTGTCAGTTCAAGTTGGAATTGTATGGAAAGCTTTATAATGAGCCTGCCCATGCATCTGTATTGGGTACACTGCACCACAGACACATTTAAAACATGCACAGCTGAAGGTAACCTACATGGAACCAGGATTGAGACACTTTTATGGGGTCTCACATTACACAAAGAATTAGGAAAAAATTTAAATCTGAATAGAAAAATATCTATCTATATGCGGGGGGGCTGTTGACCATCATTTTTATTGGACATGAAGAATCTCAAGAGTCTTCATTTCCTGGATAAGTAATAAAGATATTTAAAACTCATTCAACCATACAAACAAAGTACTTGGATTGTGAAATATTTTAGAAAGTCCTGTTGACATTAGTTCTAAATGAGTGTTTTCCGCCTCCTGACCTGTATATTTATCTCCTGTTGCAGTGGTCCGGGCACCAACATTTCTTCTTTCTCAGGTAAAAGATCAGGTGTCAGGTGGAGGCGGTACTCAATATGGTTTTCATCCAGCAGGGAGGGATGGATCATATTCAATGCCATTTTGCCCTTTCCAGACACAATGTACTGATCCCCAATCATTACAGCTGTGGATATAAAACAACTTCATTATTTTTCCGCATCTTGTTTATGTGATGTGGTATTAATGTAAAGATCCCATGAAGTGATGCCACTTACCCATATGAGTGAAAAGAGGTGCACTGTTGACAATGTGAACTTTTGTGGCATTCACTGGCAGTGTGAGAAGGGTGGTGTACTCTGAAATAGAAAGTCTGATCGGTAACTCCTGGAAGTTTTATTTATCAAGCTTTATTATTCGCAGTAAATTACAGTTAATATTAAAGTATGACATTTTTTTATTACCTTTGGCCCGGCCACCACTGTAGGAGTCAGATATCAAACTGCAGGTTGTGCCATCACCGCCACACACCCCACAGACATCCTGCACTTTTCTAGAGTGCAGCACACCATCACAGCCAAACAGCTGATCAGGAACAAAAAAGAAAAAAATGAGCATAAAATGCCAAGAAAGAAATCCTCCTCTTGGCAAACTTGGTCTTCTTTACCTGGCATTTACCTCGCAGACAAGCAGCCGTGGTGCCAAAAGGAGACGGCCTGTCTGACTCACAGCGGGTTCCATCCACAAAGTTAGAGCCACGGCTCACAATGAAGTTTTCTCCTTCTGACTGGCACATATACCTGCACTGCTCATCCCCTGGCCATGACCAGAAGGAGTGAAAAAAGTGTTTCAAATGCAGAATTGTTGCTATATAGGTTAATGATCATTTTAAAAAAAGAGATAAAGAAAATTTTCAATTTCTCAATGTATAAATCAGGGCAGGACAGTGCAAGTTAATGGACATTACATGAAATATTAATGTGAATATGCTGGATTACAGCCCAAGGCTAAATTTCATCCACTATCCATCAGTATTTTCTTTAGCCCCACCTTTAGTAAAACCAAGAGCAGGGATCCATGTGTAGAAAGAGGCAGTGTTTGGTTGGAGGTAGAGGGGTTGCAGATCTGTTTGGGAACACTGCTCTGCCATGAAATCCAGCTGGGTATGTTCACAAGGCTACAGCAAAATGGGTGGAAAGAAAAAAGGCTTTTCTTTTATTTATTCATACCATTTGGGCCCAGAGCAGAACAGTGAATTGATGTTCAGCTGACAATGCCCCAAGCTTAGTCTTACTTTTAAATTACTTCATTGCCTTTATTTCCATCTTATTTGCTCAAGGCTTGAATTTTGAGGATTCTTATGGAAACACGGGCTGAGAGCTTCTTGCAAAAGATTTAAACCATGACAATTTTGGAGTATAATGATCCACTGGGTGAGTGATATTGACATAGCAGTATGGAGGCCCATTGTAAACATAACCAGAAAGCACTAACCTGCTGGTGACAAAGTTCAGCCTCAATATCTGGATCCTTGCAATTATTCCCTCCAAAGGCAGGTCTGCAAATTAGACATGACATTTTTCAGCTAAACAGCTTTCGTCAAGATGATTTTGATGCCTGTATGTTGCCTGTTACCTTGGATTGTTGCATTGACGTGTTCGGAGAGTGACCCCACCACCACATGTCCGCGAGCAGGAGGAAAATTCAGACCAGCTGGACCAGGAACCATGAACCACAACAGAGCTGCCAAGATCATGTGGGGACACACAACGCCCCTTCAGACACCACTGCAAAAAAAAGGATGAGAAACATGTTAGGGCTGAGCTTTTGTAAATAATGACTCTCTTGGGAAGAATATTGCATCAAAATGACACACTGAGCACACTGAAAGCACTACCTGATTGGGAGCACACTCTGTCCCGTCCAGTAGTGGAACCAGGAGACGTTTGCAGGAACTGTCATCGTTGGGATTAATGTGACAGGACAGAACACGACAAGCTGGCTAAAAGGAAAATAGACTGATATAGTAAACATGAATGAACATGCAGAATTTGAGGCATATCATTTTTAATGTGATATGTCCCCTGGCATTATTAAGCTGATATTACAGGTGACATACTAGGTCAGGATTAGTGAAGGAGCAGGCTCTTGCAGTGCTGCCAAAGGCTATACGACATTGGTCATCAACACCATAGTACAGCCCAGGCTTCCAGTCTTGCAGGGAGCCTCCCAGTGCTGGCAAATCTTTTACACATTCTGCTTTCCCTTCACTGCAAAGACCAAAGCATGCATGCAGCTTCTCAGTTTTAACTCATATCACAATAAAAGATTCAACCAGTTTTTCAACATAGTTTAAAAAGAAAATTGATTCAAATGCAAGCAAAAAAAAAATCCATTGGTTCAGATAACAGAAACAGAAGACTAAATATTCTTTCAGTGTTACTAGGTTGCATGATTAATGAAATGCATTTTCATGCATGGCTGCTGTGAGCAGATTGGCCCACCTGAAGAATGTGAGAAGCTGTTGCCTACTGCAGGGGGACCATGCCAGATCCACACTGTTGTAGCCTCCATCAGCAGCCATCATGAAACCACTCCTGCTGCAGGTGTTTCCAACTCCATCGTGGTTTATTCCAAAACTGGATGCAAAGAAATTAAGCATCAAATACATTATATTAAACATTCTGCAGAACATTCCAATTCCGGCACTGTTAAAAGATCATACTTTCCTACTTTTATTACAGTTTACAACTAGCTGGAAGAAATACATAACAGAATATTTTCATACATTTAGTAAACATTCTAACATGGCTGCACTTTTTAAGCAATGTTTTCTGAAATTGCAAATTTTGGAGCATTTTATTCATCATGTAAAATTTTATCAATTCTTGTAAAAAAAAAAAGAAAAAAAAGTTACATACTGTCCTGGTTTTAGATAAAGGTAAAATGTACTATTTAGTTAAAGTGTTCCATCTGAACACCTTCACAATAATACCTTAGAAATCATTAGAAAAGTCGTTTGAGAATTCAGATCTGTAACTTGTGTGTCATTATGGCACACAGTCCGTACTAAATCTGGAAAACAGATATTACAGGTACTGTCGATTGGCTGTTGATCACGTTTCACTTTATTTTACCTGTGGCCAAATTCATGAGCGATGGTGATACCGAGATCAAATCCCGTGTCCTCTGTAATCACGCAGCTCCAGTCACTGGAGCAGGCCCCACCCAGCTGTGCAACCCCCCTCACCTGTTTGTTCCCATCAGGCAACACCAGATCATACCTAAATTGTGACGCCAGGACAGACATAAAAGATACATTTGTTAACATATAGATGAAATATGATACGTCTTCTTAGTATGCCCCAATGTGCATGCAGCTAACATTCCTTGTGATATACAGCAGGAGATCCGCATGGAGCGGGTCTGTGTCGTAGGGTGGATTGATCCTTCTTCCCCAGTCACACACACTTCTGAGAGAGGAGGTAATGTTGGTGGACATTTGGATCTCTGGCTGGAAGATATGTCACAGTAACAAGAGAGGTAAGGCACCACTGATGACACCAAAACAAACAAAATGTAAGTCTGGATCACAACAGAGCTGAATACATGTTTCACCACATGAAAACTAGAATCCTGTTACAGCTCGGGCTTTATCATTATAAATTGAGCCTGATTTGTGACAGAGCCACTTACCTCTGGCTCTGACAGGATGATCATGCGGACCAGGTGCACCCTCATGTTTGCACCCATGGTCATGTCTCTCAACAGCTCAGAAGCCTGGGTGGAATTTGGAATATAAATCAGATTATTATACATCATCCTGCTCTGAGAGTGTAATTGGACTAAAGTACTGCAGTGCACTCCAGAGCTGGTTAAGGGAATATTTCAGCACGGATTACACAACATCTAAACACATTTTCCCCTCTAATGTGGTGTTTTTTTTCTTCTTTAAGTCTTTCATTATTTATTGATCCCTCCTTATTGGAGCCTAGTGGAATCCATACAGAATTTGTTCCACATTCCCATTCAATGCTTTTAAGATTGCTTAGAATAGCACGCTTTCACCAAATGTTTGTCCTCAGACTTACAATATTAAGGTTGGTGAGGATGTATCGCTCGGTATCCTGCTTGTGGACTTGCTGGACGTCAGGCCCTACAACCACCAGCAGTTCCAGATGGGTGATATCAGGCATAACAGCTGAGCGTCGCGGACGGTTGCTTACTGTGAATGAGGAGAAATCACTCAAACACTCAACAAAAACCTTTCTTGTAAGCGAGGAGGCAGTTTTTGAAGAGTCCGACTGCTATCGGACAAATATACCATGATAAAGGGAAGACAGCTCTGACTGTACGTTCTGATGTTGCCTCAGACACACATACCTGAAGTGTCAGCAGAGGATCCTGAAGATAAGTCTCTTGGACTGGTGGAAAGATGAACAAACCTCTGGAGGAAACAAACAGCTTTGAGTCTCATACGTAAATCTAAATACTTTTTAGGATCACATCAAATTGTAATGCTTTTCTTCGTTAACTGTCATGCAATTCCACTAAAACATAGTTATGACCCGTTGAACTGGTTAAGGTTTTTCTCAGGATGATAAGCTTAAAGCTGAAGAGTTCAATGCACTTTGCAGAAGTCCTGAGCAGTGTAGTCACTCACCGCAGAGCTCCTGTTCACCCGCAGCTTTCCGCCTACATCTTCCATTGGAGATCCCATTAGAGCACTGAAGCCAGGCCACAGGAGAATCAGGCAGAGCAGGGTTATAAAAAACATGTTCCCCCACTTTCTTTGTGTCTCTCTGCTCTGCTTTAACACCAGGGCAATGTGTAATCATTCAACTCATTCGGGACAGGGGCCAGCCAAAAGTTTGTGAGCAACATGTGTTTATGTAAACAGCAGGGACAAAGTTGATATGCGTCACGTGTTTTTCTGTTCAAATCTGGGAACAAGAGGACAGCTCTCATTGGCTGGCTTTTTTCAGTCTGTACTATGACTAATATGTGTGTTTTCTCTCCTTACATCACAGAACAATAGAAAATACTTAAATCCGTGATGACTTTTTGCAATTGAAATGTTTTGCTGATGAAAAAAAAATCTGCTAGAATGACTATCATGGTTTTTTGGGGTTTTTTTTGGTAACCAAAGGCCACCTTTAAATTATGCTGTATTTATATAGAGCCTGCAATCAATGCAGTAAACCCTTCTGCAATCATTCTCAATATTCCAAAGCAGTGGTACCAGTTGTAGCCTTTAGAGGGCAGACATGATCCTCTGGATAAATAAAACTAAATGGGCGGACACAGAGGCACACATGCAGGCTCCTCCAAGAGAATGTAAGGGATGACATCCCTTGTGCTTATGAGAGGAATAAAACCGTTGCTAAATTGGTTATTAGAAGGGCAGTATATTCACAGTGGAAACAATAAAACCCAAACAAAGCTATAACTGACAAGCACTCTCTTGAGGGGCATGGCTATAATTATTTTCCTTTGTGGTTCAAACACGACCAGATGACTGACTTCTCTCTCCAGAAACAATTAACAGCACTTTTTTTGGGGGAAAAACAGTAAAAAAGAAAGAAAAAAAAGTGTGCAAGCAGTTGTCAAAATCATATCACAAACCTTTATGTCTTTTGATGATACTGTCATCGGATTTCATCCCATCTTAAACTCAATTTTTAACTCCTAATGCTTGGTAAATTTGTTCCACAGACAAACTTCTCCTCCTGCTATATAAAATCATACACACATTTAAGAATAACCTAAATATATTCCTATGAACTTACAAAGTATTTTCGCCATCCGCCCTGACCTCCTCGCTCTCTCTCTTCCTGCTTGACTCCATTCCCTTCTTTCCTGAGGGGGTATAGTTTATCTCCATGACTCTAGGATTCAAATCCCATCTGCCATTAGTCTGCCAGATATCTGCCTGTTGTCAGTCGGAATTAACAGCTGGTTGTCAAAGACATTACACCAGCATTGCTGCTCCATTAAAACCTCAGTGCCAAGCTGGATTTACCAGGTACAACAGACTGTGATAAGTGTTGTTGGATCCTCATACCCATGTGTGTTCACTCAGAGGAGGGCAGAGATTGTATATTTATGATGTCCTAAATTATATATAACAAGCCATATGGGATACACAAGTGGGCACAGCAGATGATGCCTCGGGAAAATGTTGTTTTGTTGCAGTTTCTGAAGAGAGGAAGAAGCTGTTTGTGCCATTAAGTTTAACACAGAAAACTGATTATCTCTATTAGCCTCAGTAACATTTCATGGCCCTGTTTCTTTTTACTCAAAACTCTAATTACAATCAATTAAAACTAACTAAATTCAGTCATCAAGCTTTTTGGCTAAACATTCGGTTAACTAGAATTTTTCATTGACTGGCTCAACCTCTCAGTTTCAGTTTTTGTGATGCACTTAAGCAGAGTGGCTCAGATTTGTATATAAAAGGATTCCTGTTCATCTGCTGTTCTGTCATTCTGTCCATCTGTCAAAATAACTGTGTGCAAAAACTAGATTCACCTGACACTTTATGATATCCCATCACTTCAACTCTTTATGTTTAAAGACATCGAAGACATGCATCGATGTTATTGTGTGTACTTGAAAGAAAAAAAAAAGATTAAGAAGCTAAATTTAAAAGCTGGCAGAGAAGCGTGGAAATCTTGCTCATGTGGCAACAGAATGATGTTTACAATAACCAGATCCTTTGGCTTGACTGCTTTTTTTTTAACTTGCATGTTGTCAATTGTTACTTCAACTAGACGGACTTGGCTAAATCTAACAATCCTTTCAGACTCACTGAAACTGCATTTTCTGTTCAAAGTTAGTTATATGACTATTTATAAATCTGCCAGAGTGATGGATCAGGTGCTAAATCAAAGCGACAGCTGTGCATGAACATACCACCAAAATGGGCTTGTAGCATGTTTTTCAAACATGTGGACACTTTATTTTTATCAGTCATTATGTCATTTGTTTATGTTTAAGTGTTTCACTCATCGAGATATGATATAGGAGAATCTCTGAAGCCAGAAATGTTTCTTCCTGCTGATGAGGTTTGTACTGCCTTCCTGTGTTCGCTCTGCAAATGAAGACAAATGCTGTGTTGATCCTACATCGGCAGAACTGCAATGATGACTTTCCAATCTGTAATGTACATACTGAAAGTGCTAAAACTCGCTTGCACTACACACTATTCAAATATTTCCCAGGTTGTTGCTCTCCTCCAGCACACTCCCAGCTGTTTTGGCATATGCAAGAAAATCACAGTTATGTGAAGATGTTGCAGGGGCATTAAATGATGTCCTCTGCGCTGACAATTTCATAATGATGTTATATGGTTTCTGATAAATTTATAATTTCTATAGCCATTGCAGAGAATCCTTTTTAGTGGAAGTTCTTTTGTTATGCATGTTTCGATGATAGAATGACAAGGAAAAGGAGCAACAGCAGTGACAGTGTTTCTTGCTTTGAATGAGTCTGCAGAGGATATTCCCTCATTTTGCATGCAAAGGCAGCCGGATACCAAAAAAAACAAAAACAGAGTGGGAGTGACATATTACATTGACATATTTCAGTGTGAATGTGTAGGTCTCTTAGAGGAGCGTTTTCTGATAAATGAGCGTGGGAGGACCTAAAATGTGCTGCATGTTCTCCTGTGCCTTCTACCAGTGACACAGGCAAAAACAAAAAGGAATGTAAATTGAGCCCTGAGGTAAAGACCATTTAAACACACTAAGAGAAAAGCTTTAATGTGGTTGCTTTCCAGTCAAAACGACCCCATCTTTAGCATACAGCATGATTGCACTCATAAATTCAGAATATTTCAAATATCTATTGAACTAAATGCTTGATAGTAAAAAAATGTGTCCTGCAAATAAAGGGAGCATATCTGTCTATCTTTGGCTAAAACCACATCCAATCTGATTTCCATAATCAAAGACTTAAGTTTCAACTGCATCAAAGATCATAACGTTTCCATAAATTTACCTCATTTTTACCAAGACCCCTTTTGCTTGGTCTCAGCCCTCTTTTCTTTTTACCTATAAGAGTGCTCTAACTTCAGCTGGCTGCAATAAGGGACTGCAGGGAAGGGCACAATACTAAGCTGGCCAAGCCAGATAGCCCATATTTTGATCCAACCATCCAATGAAGGCTATAGAAGGATCCTGCAGCAGTTGTTAATAAACAAACCCAGTGAGTGAACATCTGTTTACATGCTGCTGATAGAAGCAGAATTTTAATAAGCTGTGCATGGAAATGTCTGGCAACAAAGTTTAGACTCCAGAATATGTAAAAAGCAACAAACTTACAAATGAGACCCGTGGGAAAATTTCAAGCTTTTGCATCATTCGTGTACCAGCCTAATAAGCAATCAATATAGGTGAGGACAGCAGAACATTAATCTTTTACTTCAAACTGATTATTTGACTCTACTGAACATTTACATAAGTACATCCAAAATCACTACCCTTACTACCCTATATCTATCTTTGTGGGTGTTGCATTTCACAGATCAGTAATAATAAAGGACTAATCCGGAGAGCTGCCTGTGAAAACAGTTGTATTTGTTCATGTCTGTTTTATTTTTATTATATACTGTATTGTTTTTGGTTTTATTTTTTTATGTTGTACAGTAGCACTTTGAGATTTGGCATCAAATATAAAGTGCAATACAAAAAAATGTATTATTATTATTATGTCTCGAAAGGGAAAAAAAATTCTTGTTAGGGAATTTAACCCCATACATATCACCATGGATGATGTAGCTGCTGTTATTTATTTTATCTTTTTCAACAGAATAGTTTGTCTTCATCCATTGTGGAAGCAATGTTTGCCAGACCTGTCTAAAGACCATGTTGAGTTGCATTATGGTAATTGGGATTTGCCTTACGGAATGCTAAAGACTAGGATTTGTTGGCTTCTACTGGATTAAAGATGAACCAATATTTAATTTAATCGCTTTAATCTATATTACATATACCCAGTGATATAACCACTTCATTGGTATGGTATTGGTACAGCACTCATATAGCACTTTCCAGCTGTACACTTACAGCCCCAAAGCACTTTACATTGCATACATGAGCCACCTTCATTGTATAATAATAGGATATCAAAAAATCTCATTGAGCATGTTTACAAGGGCAACAAATAAGTGAGTAACCCCAGATAACTATAATGTATAATAACTATAATAATAATAATGTATGATGTGCTATATAAGTACAGTCCATTTACCATTCATACTTATCCCAGAAATTAAGATGTGAATGAAAAAAATTTAAAATAAAAACATGGTGAAAAGGTCAAAGCATAGAAATGCTAAATTTTACAGTAAAACTATGTCAGTATATTATCTTACAATGGTTCTTATAATACTAGTCATAAAATTATAGAGTTAAGAAATAAGATTAATATGTAGGCCTAAACTTAGAAGCAAAGAAGTGTCTATTAGTTTGTTTCTCACAACCAAAATAAACAAGGAAAAAAAAAAACTGTTTACCAAAATGACCTAAAAAAATAACAGAATTGTTACAAAAAGATGTAAAACCACCTAAATTAAACACAAGGAAAAATAGGGATTTGCAAAAGAGAGACCAAAATGACATTTAACTTGTTCAAGATGGTAAACAATATACAGAGACAAGAAATTATTCAAAACATCTAAAATAGGCAGTGAAGCCATGAAACCACAAATCATATCAGCTTGGTTTGAGTCATTTTTCAGTGGGTGTCTTGATGAGCTTTCAGGACGGATAGGGGATATTTTACACATTAATAACCAACCAGTAGCCCGTTGTTCACAACACTCTTAATATTAAGCTCGTAAAACCATGAAGTAGGCTAGCCTAAGTCATTTCATATGAAAAACAAAGGACATAGTTTTGAACGGAACTTATTTTGCACTATTCGGCCTCAAAGTGAAAACTTGAAGAAAAACGCGACATAGCCTATCCGTAACTGATGGAGTTAAAAAGTAATCCTTTCACAGAGCGAGAAATGACACGTGTGAAGGTTGTGAAAGCACACAAAGAGTCAGTGTGTGACCACTGGTACCGCGACGTCAGTGTCTCTGGCTCTTTGCTGAGCTGGTCGGGGCCAGCAGCAACGTCACTCCCTGACGGCGGCAGCATCAGAGCAGCACGGACGGCCATCCGCGCGGCGCAGTAGCGACTCACTCGCGGAACTCGGCGGAAGAAGATAACGTAGGACAGCGGCTCTCTGCTCTATTGTGGGACACATTGGCTAGACGGCAACCCTACGCCTTTGCAGCTCAGGTAAACTCTAAAACTCGTTACGTGGAAGAGCCTTTTTAGTTCTTGTTTAAAAAAAAAGAAGAAAAAAATTCAGAGTGCGTTTTTCTTTTTTCTTTCCAAGTAGCAACACGGAACAGCATGGGTACCAAACGTTGCCAATTCACAATGACTAGCAAGCTTCCCGCAATGTCGCTGTTGTCATGTAGCTATAAACTGTGTTGCTATGATACTGCCAGGCAACATCCCACCTGCTGCTGCCGCGACTGTATGCTTTTCTCACTCCTGTCTGACATGTGGAAATTTATACACACAAAGCTCCTTTCACGTGTGTTTATTCATTGTATGTGAGTTGTGCATGTTTTACCCACCTGTTTAACTGCTTTGACCCTCAATTTGCTTAAACTTTGCTAATTTAAAGCAGCAAGGTACACTTAGGCTATATATAGGCTACAACCCCCCTGAATTGCTTTTTGCTACACAGTTTTGTCTGTTGGCTACATTAAGCAGCANNNAGTTTTGTCTGTTGGCTACATTAAGCAGCAAAGAAATGTCTGCTTTGAGTTTTTTTCCACTTAAATGCCAATGTGTCTGTAGCTTTAGGTGGCAACATAGACCCACTTCCACTGAAACACATGAAAATCCTCTCTAACTGCTTTCTGTTTATTTTCGTAGGGTCCGAGTAATACCCGAAACCTCAAGGCTTGAGCAAACCCAGGATGGTGGTTACTAGCGTGGCATCCCTCAGAAGGACATCGCTGGCTGTGGAGACATAAAGCAGATGTTTACTTTGATGGTGGCTATTGCATACTGTATTTTCTACACTGTGCCTCAGACAGCTGCTGTGGTTAGACATCAGTGCATGCCAACGACAGGCCTGTGATACAAATAAATTCCATTATCCCTATCTCTTGGCTGCTGTGACAGAAAAGAAAATCACCAAGCCATGCTGTCGTGAGGCCAGGAAGGAGGGAGAATTATGAGTCAGAATGGAGGAGAAAGGAAAACTGTCACTCTTCAAATCCGCCTATAAACTTGGTAGACAGCTTACATGTTTATTTTAAGAGCAGCACCAGTGTGCAGATGGCAGTGCCTTATTTTGCTGTTTAATTGGCATCTGAAACTGTAGAAGTATAAAGGGGCCAGGCTTCTTTTTGCTTTCCATAAATTATTACTGTAACTTTTAAAACCTCTTACTTACACTGTGATGCGTGTATGAATTCAAAGGATTAGAGTTAACGCTTTAGAGTGAGTGCAAAGTGCAGGGGGCGGGGTAGCTGCATCCAAGTGAAGCTCTGTTCATTGTGTTTTAGTTTAACACACCTCCTTATCGCTGCTGTCAAAAGGGAGGATTCTGTTCTACAGTAACTTAGCCAGAGCAACACAGATAGTGGTGGGAAAAGGAGGGGTGGGAGGAGTGAGAAGAACAGAGAAAGACTGTGAGGGAGCGAGCGTGCTTAACCCAGTCTTTGAGTGACTCTTGTATCCAAGGACGAAGGTAGCAACGCATCCGAACGGCACTTTTCGCCCACGGACTGCTGTGAAGAAATGAGGCGGACACATAGGCACTCGACGGCGCTCATATAGACTCAACAACCTGCTGGCCTTGCTTCACAGAGCACCCTGGGGTTTGATGCGTCTCTCTGGAGTGCCAGGGCTGATGACTGAGCAGATCATGACCACAGCTAGAGTGAAACACATAAAAGGATAGACTCATGTAGCTTGAATGGGAGTTATTCCTTTTTTCTTTTTTTAACTCGTCAGAGAAAACCAAAACAAAAGCGAGTTTTTTCTTGCTTGAAATCGGTGTCATCACATCTAAACCGGGCCGCCGTTTGTTGTATGTTTTGGCAGAGGAGCACACAGGAGAGGAGGTAGTAACAGGTGCTGCTTGCCAAGGTGAATTTGGAGGTGTGGAAGAGAGCTGAAGATCATGGGTAAATCAAACAGCAAGCTCAAGCCAGAGGTGGTAGAGGAGTTAACGAGAAAAACCTACTGTGAGTATCTTCAGGTCTTTTTCTTTTTACTTGTCTCAAAAACAAAGTGCATGAATTCATTCCAACAGTATGAAAATTTTGCAACATTATGATTGAATATGCAGAATTCAAAGGGAATACTAGTATAGATTTTGTTGCTGCAGCTAATCATGTTATTCACCCACTCTGAATCACACAGGCTTGACAGTAAATAGCCTGGCCTATTGCTATTCTACACTTATCTTGTTATTGACAGAACATTGCTACATCTCAATGACTGTCCCCACATTTAAATTTACATTTAAATGTTGTGGCAGAAAATTCCCATCAGCATTTTTAAATTGAAGTGATTTATATGAAGAAACTGAGTTTGTGTCAGCTACCATGGATGGATGTGGTTTTATATGCTTTTAATGGACGTTCTCTTTGTATAACCATTCTACTTTGATTGGGTTAAGTGGCAGATGTAGCATTTGCAAAGTGTAAATCATGCTATGCTTTCCCTTCTGCAATTATGAATTACATTCCCGCATGGCAGAGATTGACAGAAATGGTGAGCTCATATCCAGTAAGGAAATAACCCAGAGCTCAAAAAGTTTGAAATGTTGCAATGTTTGCAATTAATTTGTTCTTGTGGCTTTGCTTCTGCCACATTGTAGGCTTGTCGATATCTGACACTAAACATAGAAAAGGAAAAAAAACAACCCATTTTAAATCAAATTTGAGTAGAAATCACATTTCTAATGACTACTATCAATGCCAGCTTGAAGGACTCTATTTTAATAACTTCTGTGTTATTTCTGGTGCACAGAGTTATTATTATTTGAGTAGTACAGTGTGCAGGTGTGGGTGGGAGTTGACATCCATTGGCTGCTTAATGACAGTGTTATTTGTGTTGGGTCCCTCCACAGCAGAAGCAGTGATGGCTGCTGTAGCAGGAAATTGCTGTGGAGGAAAATTAGGCATCACGCTGGGCTGGACTGCTTGCTGCTGTCCTGTACTCGCTGTCTTTCTCTCTTACCCTTTCACCCTGTCTCTACAGCTTTACCCCCTAATTGCCCTCTTTAAGCAGGGAATAGAATGGTATAATTAGGATCTTATCTGGTTAGCATCGCTAAGAGGGGCACCAAGCTTTCTTTCCCAGTGTGATCACTCTTTCTTGTTCTGTTGTTGCTTGTCTTCAGACTCTATCCTTTATTGTCTTCTTTCATCCTATTGCATCTTTGTCTTGTTCTCCCACGAGAAGCTTTGTCTGCCATTTTAGTCTGTGCTTTCTTTTGGTTCTTGACAGATTAAGGACTTTGATATCTCCATGCCTATGTCTCTTTTTGATTCAACAGTAGAAGAAGAAACATGTTTTTTCCCAGGAAATAATGTCCTGTGTTTTAATAAACAACCAACATTTATTTCAAGAAAGTATAATCAGAGTAGTCAGTCTTTTGCTTTGGTGTTGGCTTATGAATTCTTCATTAAGCATGTTTTTTAACTTAATTTCTTTAAGCCCTATACTTTAAAGCCAAGCACTCTTTTAGGTTGTGCAAAGGCTATCACTAGTTCCCAGACACTTTCCTGTTTTTTGTTTTTGTTTGGAAAAAGCTGTGGGAAATGGTTTAGGTTCAGCTGTATTTTGAAAAGAAAAGCTTTTCTGAATTACAGCTCCAGCATCACATGGATTGAGCAGCAGTGCTGTTAAAATCTCTGCAGGATGTAGGGCAGGCCCATGTAATAGCACGAGAATTTTGTAAGTTGTCAAAGAGACGATGCCACTCACAGTGACAGAGTCACAAGCCGGATGTGTTCTAACAGACCCTGCAGGGCCAACCGGCTAAGTGGACCCAGAAGTCCCCTGCAAATGGTTGATTGCATTATTGCCCATTGCCTCTGACTGAGTTATGTAAGACTTTTTTTTATTTATATTAAATCATAGTCATGGTAAATTGCCTCAGTTTTTGACTGCATTGACTTTTGAGGCCAATTTAATGGTAGCTTGGCTTGGCTGACAGTGGTGAGATTGACCTGACATTTATTGCCCAGGAAGTGGTCAGATGATGGGTTTCTTGGTAAAAGGCTGAGCAGAACAAATTGATTGGAGATACATGAATGCAAAAACAGTTAGGCCTGCTTTCCTTATCAGCTATACTTTACATTTTGCTATATGGAAATGTCAGGTAAATTTTTTTCACAAAGTCCTTACTTGGAAATTTGAATGGATATAAAATTGATATATTATGATCTGATCTGTACTTCTAGTACATATCGATGACAATAATTTAAAATGTGTTTTATTTGTAGTTAATGTATGTCTAGACATTCACTTGTTCCCTCCATGATTTGTCTTGTCCTCTAGGTTGTGTACCTTCTTTGTAACCATGACTATGAATGGTTCTGGGTTAAACATTACAGTGGGTAAAATTCGATTTTAACTAACAGTTCAACTAACTGCTGTTTGTTGTGTTTATGTTCCATTTAATTTGCCTCAGGCCCTGCAGAAGTGGTGGTACATCAGATTTATTCTTAGACTCAAACTGCACCAGCAACAGGACTTAAAGGGGTACTAGGCAAGTTTGCTCCCCCTAGCGTCCGTTAGTAAATGCTTTCAAACACACTGTCGTAA
>JAPMNP010633501.1:0-12094 GCA_029874935.1 Atherina boyeri
GCTCCTTTAACAGATCTGCTCTGGATCTGTGTCATACTGTTTATGATGTGTGGCGGAAACGGTTTAACTTTCTGTATGCAGACTGTTCGGGTCTTCCTTTATAGTTTCCAAAGAAAGTGAAATTTGGTAACAGTCACATCAAGTTGTGTCACCATCAACATGCCAGCGGTGACAGTGAACACTTCTCCACTAACAGCAGTTACACTGAATTTCTGCATGATAGATACAAACATTAAGGTTGGCCATAAACATGTCATGAAGACATTCTTGTCCACAGATGATCTGATAAATGAGCATTGACTTTGATCAGAAATGATAATGCGGTTTTCAAACATGGATGTGTTTGAGAGCAGGATGAAGTCACCTGAGAGCTTCTGAGAATCCACATCTGCGACTTGAGGACTCTACATCCCATCAGCTTATTATTAAAAGTCACCTGACAGCAAGAGTTTAGACGTAAGATTCAGCTCTGCTTTTAAACCACAACATGTGTTTTATGTTTTACAGAAGCAGGTATGCAGGTTGTAAAATGCATGATTACATAATCAAACAAGGTTTTTTAACTGTTTGCCAAACTTATTTTTGGTTTCTCCAGGAATTACATCTGTAAGCTGTAATTAATTATATAAATACTGAGAGTGCCTTCTGTTTTTATGCTTTCTAATAAACATCCAGTTGTTATGGTTTGGTTTAAGGTTATTAGAGGAAGGGGCGAAGGGATGCATTTTGCCAATACAAACCAGATATCTGTTTGTATGCTTTTGGTTTTTGCACCTCTGCAGGAATTGATGAAACACAGCCTACATGGCTGAATGCAGACTCCTATTGACCAGGTAGATAAATGGAACATGTGCCGCCTCAATCAGGAAGGAAAGTGAAAACAGAGTTTATCAGATGTAAACAAGACCTCGGATAAAGTTCAATAAGTTGTAAATTTAAGGTTACCGCTGGTGGGGTTCTTGACCCTGAAGTGCTTTGTGACATCGCAGGTGCAGGTTAATCAGTGACATGGGAAGTGATGCTATATTTACTTTTCATTTCTTCCTTATGCATTGCCAATTCCACTTTCATTCAATAAATTGTTTCTTCATTTATTCATTTTCCATAACTGCTCTATTTGATTTGATTTGATTAGATTTAAAAGGGACCATGTGCAATTAAAAACATAAATGTAAACATTTGATGCATTGCGCCAGAGCTAGCCTTAGGCTAATTTGCATCTGCAGCCCCCAGGTACAAATGTGGGGGGAGCCATCACTGCGTGAGAGGCAGGGTACACCCTGGACAGGCTGCCAGTCCATCACAGTGATGAAATCAATTATGCATATATACACTGTCCTGCAACTGTTGTCCGAAAAAATGTAGTTTAACAGGCTACATTTGAACATCATTATTCAACTGTTCCTAGTATTCATGCTACTGAAGACTGTTTTCTCTGAACATCCTCTTCACTGTTCCCAGTTCACCCACAGCAACAGACTTTTCTTAGATATTTTGTACAACACATCAAGTGGACTTTAAATAAAGGGGCAATGTAATGGGATTAGTAACAATTAATGTCTCCAGTATTTAGATAATTATGTTTCTGAATACATATTTGTGTCTGTCACAGCAATATGTTCCCATCTTTAATGGTGCCTCACATTTTAAAGCATATATTGCTATATTGTACGAGAGATGCTCTTGTCTTATTTCCACACATTCTAGAGTAGTGGTTTATAAACTTGGGGTCACGACCCCAATCAGGGTTGCAAGATCATTTCAGGGGGTCACTAGATCATTGTGAAAAACAATATGCATATATCAAATGAATTTGGGATTTTCTTAGGGCTGTCATAATAAATGCATTATTGCAAAGAGATTGATTTGTGAAATCAGCACGTTATTCTTATTTTTTATTAAAGCATAAGAAAGATATTACTCATACCATATTACAAATCTGAATTGTAGATGTAGATGCCTTGTCACAGCGGTGAGCCAAATCCATCAAGAAACACTTTATCCTCCTTATTTATGAAGTTTCTGATAGTTTTCAAGCCTTATGTTTAGAGGTTGTAGGATGACCCATTTGATCACACAATCAACCACTCAGGCATTGCATGGTGGGGGGTCGCGAACACCAACAAATGTTATCTTGGGTGTTGTGGCTAAAAACAATTGGAAAACACTGTTTTGGAGAAAACATGGAGCTAAAATGAGATTGAGAAACAGTTTGGATGCATTGTTTTCTGTGTGTTTCTTCTCCTTCTTTGGTGATTACAAATCAGTTCAAGATAGAACCACTTCAAGTTTGTGTCATAAAGATGCTCTCAAGGCTTGTCGCACACCAGCTTTAACTATCATGCAAGTGTTTGGACTGTATTTCTGAGCACACCTAATTTGATTCCAGCTGTGCACTCACCAGTAAGCGTCAGTGGCATTCCACCATTGGACCTTCATAAACAGCTCAGACCAAGCCTCAGACTGATGGCACCATGAAAGAACCATCTCTCTTTTTGAATATCTTATATCCACCATAGCAGACATGATTGGTGAGGCTGCTTGCAGTAGGGAGCATGAGAAATCCCTGGTTTATCTTTATACTGTCCAGCACTGTTTCTCTCCTGAATTAATGAACAAAGAGAATTTGTAAAGGCAAAGGTGAAGTGATCATCAGCTTATCTTAGTCCATGCGCCACTCCTTTCTGTCTGCGGTTCTTCCTTTCCTTGGCGAGCCCAGAATTAATTGAACCATTAGCCAATGTGTGTGGTTGAGTTGGTTCCACAAGAGCAGAGACCAGGTTAAATGAGGCAGGGTGCTGTTAGTGAGATGTTACGCTTCACAAGGCAAACGGGAGAGTAAACTACTGGTCCATCTGCAGCCAGCTGCTTCGTCTCTTTTCCCCTCTAACTGCACAGACACATGGCGAATTACCTCATCGGGCACACAGCACCGTGTTGACATAGCCTCTGGTTCTGGTCTGTAAGTGTCTTTCTTCTGCTTAAAGGTTCTCAAAAGGACTCAACTTTATGTTGAGTCACAGCAGAACTTTTTTTGGGGGGATACAGAATCAATATCTACACAACTGAGATATTGCTGTGTAGTCACTTTATCTCTTTTATTCTAGAGTAATTATGCTGAACTGTGCAGTTACAAAATATAATCCACTACCCAGAGGATTACATTTCTAATGAAAACAAATGAATCCACATTTAAGACAGTAACAGCCTCTTTTAAATCAACCCTGCAGTGAGGAGACGCTGCCTCACTGGAATGAAACTCAGCCGATGGTGCTGGGTGCTTAATTCGCATAAAAGATGTATAAATTACTCTGGCTATTTACTACTATTTTTTAGTATAATGCCTTTTCGTGTCACAATCAGATATTAAAAAAAGAGTATAAATAATGTTATTTGAGTGTAAATCAAGAGAACATCTTTATTTCCAATAACTCAATAACAGCATATAAAACATGAGAAGCAGTCATATAAGAAATAAAGTGACTGAGGAATGTCCAGTACATGATTTTACATGAAATTGTATCAGATGTAGCCAATGATATCTTTGCATATTATTGGCTGTCGGCTGCCTGACTTCATTAGAGCTGTAAAGTGGTAGAAGTCCGTGTCCAGTTCACTAATGCACGAGTGGGACTGATGGAAAAAGGGGGCTTTAGGCTGTGATGCCACAACAGGACAGGACAGGCGTTTTTGAGCATTGGCAGTTCTGTGAACACGAGAAGAGTCTCTTGGTCTCATTTTCACTCTGTCCTCCACACTTTTAGAAAACCCAGTCAGTTTCCTCCTCATGTTGACAAAGAAGCCTCTTCCCAGTCTTCGTCTTGAATTTGGCTTCAGCTCAGTCGGTTCAGGACAATCTGGCAAGTCCATCCAGTTCTGTATGAGATCTGCAAAACTGTTGTCTCCCAGAACCAGAGGCTGGCGGTTGCGTCCTCTGGTTAACAAAGAGTTTGTCCAGTCCTCTGGGTCACTGACCTCAAATGATGTCCACCTCTCAAGACAGGCATCAGATGTGGATTTGGGTCTAATACGTCCAGTCTGTGATCTGTTTGTGCGCAGGCAAGCTGAGGACGACACACGGACATTCCTCATCCTCCTGAGAACTAAACCATCATCCTGCCAGGATGCCTCAGAGTAGCCGGAATCAAACTCCAAACTTTTCTGACTGCTGGGAGACCGCAAGCCCAGTCTAAGGCTCAGGCCCAGTCCACTGCTCGAGTCATCCTCCTCATCTTCCTCCTCCAGAGGACTGGCCAGGCAGCAGGCAGAGTCGTAGGTGCTGGCCGTGCTGGCTTCAGACATCCGCAGACGTGCTCGCTGCTCCCGATGGAGCGCTCGCTGCTGACAAGCACGTGCCACAGCGGAGTGGCGCACCAAGGCTGGGAGCTGGGCGCTGAGGGGGGCAAGGGGTTGCCTGCTCGCAGGGCAGGTTTTACGCAGTTGCTTCAGATCCTGCAGTGACCTCATCATGTACTGCATCTGCTCTTGTAAGCAGTCACCTGAGTCACGCAAGCAAAGCTGAGGAGACAAGAGAAGAAAGCTCAATAAACAATGTGCAACATCATTACATAAAGCCTACAAAGGCAGATCAGAGGACATTTCTATGCCATTCTAATGAACTACTGTGGAAAGGCTTTAAAAATAAAAGCTCTAAGGGACTGCCTTGTGGGCCTGCTCAGACTTGCTTGGAACACCAATAAAAGAATGTATTTTTCTTTTATTATAATCTATAAAGCCAGCTGACCTGCTGTTCACAGGGCACAGTTCTACAACAAGTTGATCTCAAAGACAAAGCACGTTCATCTGTCCGTTAATTTATTCAGCCACACCATAAACTTGAGTGAACGCCCTATATTCACTGACTTAGGAGGTGATTCAACTGAAAAAGCTCAGACAGATGTTATCACATAGGGATTTGAGCTCATGCCTATCCTCAACAATTTATCGACACAGTGAAGATAAATACGAAGCCATCTGCAGTACATCAAGGAGAACACGGGGTCCCGAAGATCCTATTTTAGCTGCAGGGGTCCTGCCTCTTTAAGGGCACAGCATGCCTGCTTATGAAATTCACCAGTGACACTCAAGAGGAATATAATACTCGTGTTTCCTCTCTGACTCACTGTGCTGATTGGTCAGAATCCACCAGTGAGCAACAGCAGTTCACTCTCAAACTCCAACAGGACATAATAGATCATGTGACAGTGTATGTGAGAAAGTTTAAGAGTAGGAGTAACCCAGAAAGAAAAATGAATTCCCATTTTTCCCCCACTATACCAATGCAGTTTATTCAGACCTCTTGCTACCTCAGTACTTACTTTGCTGATTTTCTACAAGGCTTTGTCTTTTTAAGGAGAAAAGCTGTAACTTTTATACTGTGCATGAGACCACCAGTTAAGTGGGGGGCACAGCCACGATAAGTGATATGTAAACAGAGCCAGCAGAGCAGAACACTTCAACATGCTCATTTTGGGTTATAATTTTAACAGTTGCAACCCCCCCCCCACACACACACACAGGCAGACAATGTGAGTCTTGAAATGCCAAACTTCACTATGTTTTACTGTGAAAATCATTTCTTATCTGTTCAGTGAAATGAGAGAATGCTCGTTAAACTGTTGAACAACTCCATATGCTGCAAGCCAACAAATGATGTGTCCATCTACCAGCATCTGAGCATCCCTGACCGCCCAGCCTCCTGCAGCAGATTTGGATGCAGATGTTGCCTCAAGTGAGACTTCTGATGTTCGGACTGGCCTAAAAAAATAATTGTCCACATTTTTGGGGGGAAATAACTATCCTGATTAACACAAATAACTACCAGTGAGATTGCGCCTTGATTTTACAACTTGTAGAAAAAGTAAATCCATTTACAAAGAGAAAACATAAAAGAAACTCACCATTTCTTTTCTTTTCATTTGAAACGATCTATTCCTGGAAGAGAATTTAATTTTATTAGGTTTAAAACCACACCAAACAGCAATAATTCTTCCAAAGAAAATAACAACATCGTAGGATTTAGATTTCAGAACAAAACACTCACCTCTAACGTGGCGCTGTCCGTGAAAAAGTCGTCCCATTAAAGAGAAAATGTGTGGGGGTCCACTCGGGTTGTGTTGCAAGCTACACCGTAACCCCTCAGTTCGTGTCCTCCCGACTTCGGCCGCGTGAGTTGAGACTGTCGTGACTCCGAGTGGGAATTTCAGGCCCGCTCTCCTCCTTTTACAGCTCCACGCGCAGAAGCCAGTTGAGTGCTGCTGCATGTTTTCTGAATGAGCCAATCAGATCGCAGGAAACTCTCAGAGCTCAGTTACAAACGCAGCAGCTCTTTCTGCAGCTCATTTAGTGCTAAAACATGCGAAACACAAAGCTATGACACCGTGTTCTCCAAATTATGCCTGAATACTTTTCTATTTTGTTCTTTTTAGTTGTTGCTTAAAATGTGTGTCTGTTGGTGAAAATAAAAACAGACAGTGAAATGTCTTATCAGAATCATTTTCCCAGATTGATTAGACTGTCAGCTGAGTGAACTCCATCAGGAGGAGCCTTGACCACATACAGGTTTATGTGTGGACAAGCATAATGTCAGAGTTTGCAGTTAAGACAAGTATCATTGAGGCACTCATCTCATTATGTTTCTGATCTCTAACTCAGGCACCAGTCCAACTAAATGCATGAAGTTAACCTTAAGATATCTAAAATCATGGTGTATTAGATCAAGTTATTCAATTTAAAACTGATCAGATATTAACATTGAACACTGAAATCAGTAAAGTGTTGCAATAAATGATTATTATTATCTATTTATATTTTTTGTAAAGTTCCATTATGATAGATTATGGATTCAACCCTTGTAAAAATCCAGCAAATATTGTGGATCTTTTCTCCTTTTCCACTAGAATAGCTGTGCTTTCTTGGCATTGCATGTTATAATCTACACCTTTGCATTCCTTTTTTGTCTGCTTTTAATTTTAGCAGATTAAACTTCGGCCCTTTTTGTGTCTGATAGTTCATCACTAAACTGTGAAAACAAAATATCTAAATGTAAATGTACTTATCTGCACCACGAACGAACACAAAGTCTGTAGCCGTTGCAGCTGTTTTGGTGCTCCACTTTGCATTCACGCTATTCAGAGAGTGGATGTCTATGCAAATCTGAGGAATGCTTTAGTTCTGTACTGTTTGGGAGTGATCCAGGTCTGATGGTCAGCTGATGGTCACATGTGACATGTCCCAACCTGCTGAACCAATGTGGACATTAGAAAACATGTAAAACACAACTTTTGACATTACAAATCTTGTGTCATCTAAATGTGTCCATGCTGGATGTCTGCATAAATTCCATACGTTTTTTCTTTGATTTGCACTCATCAGCTGCATGCGCTTGATAGAGAGAGGCAAGCATACAGATAGATACATTATCACACACTCCCCTATTTCTTCTTGAAAAGCTTAATTTTCAAGACAACCATCCTGAGTATTCATCTGGAATCTGCCTATAGGTTCTCTCACTTCTATCAACATTATGGCTCTGTAAAGAGGAGACACCATAGAGGATGTATACCATCCATGAATGAAGTAAGTACGATGGGGATCCTCTTATGGAATAGCAAGTACTTCCATTTTCTACATCTTTATTCCAGCTTTCTTCAAGCCTTAATGCATTTAATGTGTGTGCAAGTTGATACTTAAACAAATCCACATGCATATGTGCACGTTAGTATTCTGTTGATGTTACCATCACAGATATCGCTGGATTATTTGGGCTGGGTGGCAAAAATACACATCAGTGTTTGATTGACCTTAAATCTAAAATGATTTCTTATATCTGGGGTTCAGGATGAATTATTGTTCTTAGACAGCGATTGTATAAGTTACTACAAACTTTATTACACTGTTTACTATTGTTTTTTCCCCCACAAAATCTATAGATTCAATCTTTATCCAGAGTGTCAAATAGAACAATCTGTTGATCTGTTGGGTTCACATAAATGGTAATGGTCCACATGTGACCTGAGCTGCTGTGCACCAAAAGTCTGCAGTTCCAGTGATCAAACAAAGAGCTGTAGCGCCCCCTAGAGAAACCTTATTCAACCCAAACATTCTGCAGATTTAAACTTAGATTTGATAGAAAATAAACATTACCTCAGTTTATCAACAAATCTAGCACACCCATGGCTCTTTATATTTTTGAATAGACAACTAACATAATTGCATTACATATTAATAACATTGGATTTAGTTTAATGACAATGTTTTCCTTATAAGAAATAAAAAGACTTGTGACCCTCAACACAAATTGATTAGACCCAACAAGAGGGAATTTTCAGTATTCTTAGAGCTAATGCAAACAGCTTCTCATTCTGCACTCACTCTCCTCACTCCTAGTAAAAAGCTCTGTGGCAACCACACTATTGTTTCAGACACTTACTTATCCTGCTAAGCCACCAACCACTTCATTCCCTAACCAGAGAACAAAATAAAAATCTAATTGATGAAGTGCTGGAGCACACTGTGAGCAGTTAAAGATGCATGAGCATTTAGTGAATGATAATAGAGTGCAATGATTGCATTGAAACACAAGAGGGTCAATCTATTGATCCGATTGTGGTGATAAATGTGAATGAAGCTGTAAATGAAGCACTGAAGAGTACACCTTGGTTTTAGATGCTGATTAACATGACATGCCATTTGCTTTTGCAATTTTATTTATGACTGAAGACCTTCCATCCATGCTTCATAGGTACAGTCACAGTTTTCTATAACGGCCCCTATTTGATCCTTTAAAAACATAAACACACATCTAAGATATAATGCTACTGGTTTACTTGTTGGGTGTCTATGCTGTTGTATGTAGTTCATTATCACCTATTCTTAAGCAGTCTCAGAATAAGTGTAATTTGCATGGTGGAGACCTGAAGGGGAATAGTAGACAAGTCTGGGAAGGGTTTGATGCATTCAGTTTACCGTCACTAATTAGCATTGTCATATGTATAATCTGTCTTACACCAATGAAAACCTCCCAGCTACACATAAAACGTGTTAAAGCATGTTGAAAACAGAGCACCTGCAACATTGAGGTTATGTGCATTCTTTGTGAGAAAAACTTCCATGTTTGCACGACAACTTGCCAGTGATTTAAAACAGTTGCATGTATGTGGACCACGTGCCAGCTTTGTCAGGGAAAATACAAGAAAAGTGAGTAGTTCAAGTGAAACATGTTGTTTTGGTTTGATGCTTTGCATTTAAATGTCCAGTAGATGGCAGTGTCAGTATGTGGAAATTTGTGCGCTACTAAGAATGATTCAAAAAGCAAATGAATACAATTGTATAAGGAGTCAAAGCTGATCATTTACATCAGTCATGGTCAGAAACAAGAAGTTAATGTATTTAAATAGCAACTTAAAAAAATGATTAAACACAGCTGTGGAAAAACATACATTAGACAAAACAGAGAGGGAAGGCATTCAAGAGTCAGGTGGTGTCTACTTTTATTTAAATTAAATCATATAGGACTTTGAAAGCATTTTAATATTTACCAAAAACACTAACCTTTTTCTGAATTAGATTGTGTCTCTCATTAATAATCACTATATATTCATAGGTGCTAGGCATAGAATGGAAGAAAATTTTAGGCGCACAGTAGGTCAAACATTACTGAAAGCATATCTAGGAACTGGCTGTAAACAGAAGTAAAGGCACAAACATACTGCAATAAACACAGAAATGGTACTATAAAAAGTGATAGAATGTTAGGTACACACATACTTTAAATATATGTTAGAATTTTGCCATAATTTCCCTTGCAGGTGAAGCCATTTTTTAATTTTTTTTCAAAACTTTTTATCTTTTTATATTTTTTGTAGGAATGTTAGATAATTTGTGCAGATTACAGAGCTAATATCTGACATGTGGATTCATGCAGAGCAATATACGGTTAGGCTATGAACGATGAACTGATGTAAACATTTTTTTTTTTTAAACGAAAAAAAAAATACACACTTTCCTTTTGTCAATCATGTTATGTCCATGCCTGTGCTTCATCTCTTAAAAAATAAGTTTCATGTGATTAAAAGTTGAATAATTTGCACATCAGGATCTCTAAAAGTAACATGTTTGTATTTATATAAAAAAGTTTGCCTTTCCCTCCTCTAGTAATTGAAAATAAAGAACAAAAAAGAAGAACAAAAATAGAATACATGTTGATTTTTGTGGTCATTGCCTAAAGAGTTAATACGAGCAACTGGATCAGCGGTCGTTGAAAATCTGCAAGGCTCGTCAGATTTTCAGTCTCTTAGGTGTCTTTATAAAAAGCAGATTGAAGCAGAAATTGTGGTGGGACAGTGCAGTCATTCATCTCGTGTCTATGTTCCCCCATCTTTACGGTCTTCAGAAATGTTCAAGTAATCTAAAACACACACAAAAAAAGACAAGTCAGTTATTTCTAGCAGGCTTTGGTGAATCATCCATGAAAAGTTTCAACAGTCTTTACAATTCTTTCAACTCACCTTGACTCTTTCTCAGACTTGTTTTTAGAAGAGGCCACAGTCCTTCAGGTTGTTCTTGATGATGACATCGGTGACAGCGTCGAACACAAACTGCACGTTCTTGGTGTCAGTGGCGCAGGTGAAGTGGGGGTAGATTTCCTTGGTGTCCTTCTTCTTGTTCAGGTCTTCAAATTTGGTCTGAATGTAAGCCTGAGCCTCCTCGTACTTGTTGGGGCCTGAGACAGTTGTAGGAGAGATCCATCACTCAACAAACTCATGTAACAGAAATCGGCTGCTATGATGAAAGAGTTCATCTTCTTTTCCATCCAAATAAATTAAGTTAAATAGTTCAAATATAACCTTAAGTGATGGATTTAATATGTATAATTTTTCCTGTCCCCAGTTTGTATCTCTACACAGTGAAAAGGCTAAAATTTCCTTTTAGTTACAGAGAAAGCCTAAGTCACTATCAAAATGACCTGGTGATGACTGGAAAGCACTTTCATCATTAAACAAATAGAAAAAGCCTTTTCAAAATCCAGACACAAAACATTCAAATTGCCAACTCTTATGCTCTTTTAACAAGTCTTCATATTATTATCGTAAGTAATTTGACTTTACTGATGTTAATTTCCATAACAACTTTCAAACTTTATACTACAAAATGTGTCAGTGTTACTCATTTCCACCTTTGACAGCACACCTTATGAACAGAGGTAAATCTTCCACTACCACCAAATATCTTCAGAGCAGCAGTAGTGGCTGTAATATAACCTTTGGCTTTTCCAGTGATTGCTAGGGAATCAAACACCTGCTTATTTCTGAGACGTTAAAGGTTGTACAGAGGATTTTTCATTTGTAACAAAATTGATATCTTTGTTAAAACCTATTAGATAGATATGTAGCAGCCCTGTACTTATGAAAAACATAAAAAAAGTAAAAAGAAATATAAAGTGTGGACGTGGTGGGTCCCAAAAAACAGTAGCCAATAGAAAATGACCCCTGGTTGTTTAATATTGGTCGTTGGAACGTCAATCAACCTCTCTTATTTTCGTAAGTGACTACGTTTGTAACGCACGTAATTTACGCAGCCTGTCAGTACACGAGCAGGGCTGTTGTAATCGCCCAGAACAGCTGATCACATGTGTAGCCTAAACAGTTCAAAACTCTTCCTCCTCACAAACTGTGATGATGGCAGACGAGAACCCTGAGCCACAGACAGCAAGCCATAAACGGAAAACACTTTTTGAGGGAGCTGAAAAGAGAAGACAGGGACAAAACCGAACTAAAGTGATTTTAGGAGAATCTTTCATGCAGGGCGGATATTGAAATCGGCGAAGGCGATAAAAACGGATGCGTTAGTCGCCAAGTTCCTTTTGGACGGTAAGATATGCAAATGATGTGTTCTAGATGACAAGTTGATGAAGTTCTTTTAAATACGTGTCTAGATATTGAGGAGTATTTTTTTCAACAAGTAACTTTTACACTCAACATGTTCTTGTCAGATTATTAGATTTTCAAATACTGTTTTGGAGAATTATTTGGCGTTATGCCAAGTATTTGTTTGATACACGTAATGCAAAATGCCAAGCTTTCTGGTTTATCTG
>JAPMNP010633503.1:0-14507 GCA_029874935.1 Atherina boyeri
CTGATGTGACTTAGCAATGGCATGGTTTTGTTTTCTGCATGAGTGATGTGTTTTGCGGGACTGGCACATAAGAGCGCGCCATGGTCCAGTAAATCATTGATAATGTTTTGTTTTGTTTTGGGTTTTTTTTTTTTGGGGGGGGGGGTATCTTTATAGTTGGTAGGTACATATTTTGTAGGGATCTATCTCAGCATGATGCTCGGGTGAGCTGATTCTTTGTGCATGAAATGACTTGACATCCTCCCGACCACCGAGTGAGCCAGAGTGCGCGTGTGCGCGAGCGTCCATGAGAGAGATAGGAGGNATGGAGACAGAAGAGAGAATAAGCAACTTTGTAACCAGGCATAGCCGTGTCTCCTCCGGCACGGGGGTGCTGAAAGAGAAGCATTTGGCAGTTATGGTTGATCAGCGTTTCTTTCATCCTCTCTTGTGCATTAGAGACGACGGGCGCGCTCGCGTAAAATAGATTCCGTTTCCTTTTTCGTTTTAACGGATTAGAAAATACAAGATGAAACACCAAACGAGTCTGCATCTTCATCAATGCGCGTGAGGTATGTATTAACAGCAGGAGTTTGGGAGAAATTATGCAGATTGTATTTTCTCTGATGCTAACATCTGTAATTTACATAGCTTTACATTCAAGTCATTTGTTTAATTACATTTTCACGTCTTAAGTCAATGGGACATGGCTTTCCCTCACAGCGGATTTAGACCTTTGTATTGCGCTTAAGTGTAGCTCTGACCTTGCTTGTTCTTTATATTGCTTGAAGGAGTTGCTTTGTTTGGGCTTTTTTTTCTTTTCTTTTCTTTTTAAACAGCAGCCAGAGAGACTGAAGTTACCTCTGGGTTGCAAATGAAGCTTTGCTTTGACTCGCGAGCTTCTTATGTGGAAGTTGCTTTCATTACAGCCTGCCTGTTTTACATCAATGTATGTCTTTTATTCTAGATGACATTGAAGATCCCTTAGCAGGACTGTGAGCTTGGCCATCATTTGCAGGAAAATGCAGCTTTGGATTCCATATGTTTTGCTAAGTGCAACATCAGTGTGCACTGTTGAGATGTCTGGCCATTATGGAGAAATATGTCAAGGACTGTGTGCCTGCGAGGAGAAGGAAGGGATTCTTACAGTGAGCTGTGAAAACAGAGGAATTGAAAGTCTCTCAGAAATAAGTCCAGTGCACTTCTCTCAGTATCATCTGCTCCTTACTGGGAATCTTTTAAAAAAGCTATCTGCCAATGATTTTATTGAGTACAAAGGACTTACAATATTACATCTGGGAAATAATGAAATATCTGATGTTGAAGCAGGAGCTTTTAATGGACTACAGGAATTAAAACGACTACATCTCAACAACAACAAAATTGATGCCTTGAAGGAAGAGTTCTTCTTTGGCCTTGAAAGTCTGGAATATTTACAAATTGATTATAATTACATCACCCACGTGGAACCAAATGCCTTCAGCAGACTTCGACATTTGGAGGTCCTCATCCTAAATGACAATTTGATATCAAGTTTGCCTGTAAATATTTTTCACTATGTACCACTGACTCATTTAGACCTGAGGGGGAATCAGCTTAAAGTACTCCCTTACCTAGGTCTGCTGGAGCACATGAACAGTGTGGTGGAGTTACAGCTGGAGGAGAATCCATGGAACTGCTCCTGTGAGCTGATTGCTCTTAAAACCTGGCTCGAAAGCATATCATACACAGCCTTGGTCGGTGATGTTGTTTGCGAGTTCCCCTTTCGGCTTCATGGGAGAGACCTTGATGAGGTTTCAAAACAAGAGTTGTGCCCGAGGAGAGCCATCGCTGAATATGAGATGCCGCCCCTGCCACATTTAAGCACCGATGCATACTATAGGACCACGCCAGCTCTAGTTGGAGCCTCATTCACTTCGTCTGGAATTGCAAGATCCTCATCAAGACCCACTAAGGGACCTCGCCAGTCTGCCAAATTAAAATCAAAACCCACTGCTCGCGCCCCATCAAACAAACCACAAAATTATGGTCAGATCATATCATTTCAGACCAAATCTCCTGTGCCTTTAGATTGCCCAATTGCCTGCACCTGCAATCTGCAAATTTCAGACCTTGGCCTAAATGTGAACTGCCAGGAGCGAAAGATAGAACAAATCTCTGACTTAAATCCCAAACCTTACAATCCTAAAAAGATGTATCTCACAGGGAATTACATCCCTGTGGTACGTAGATCAGATTTTACTGAAGCAACCGGATTAGATTTGCTTCATCTTGGTAATAATCGAATAGCTCGTGTCCATGACAGAGCTTTTGGCGATTTGACACATCTACGAAGACTATACCTCAATGGGAATCTGATAGACCGCCTTACATCTGATATGTTTTACGGATTAGAGAGCCTACAGTTCTTATATTTAGAGTACAATGTTATTAAAGAGGCTTCTGCTGACACTTTTCAACATGTACCCAGACTTCAGCTCCTTTTCTTAAACAATAACCTTTTGAAAACTTTACCAGAGGGTACTTTTAACGGATTGACATTAGCCAGACTAAATCTTCGAAACAACCATTTGCGATATCTGCCAGTCAGTGGTGTACTAGATCAGCTGACAGCACTTGTTCAAGTTGATGTGTATGAGAATCCGTGGGATTGCTCTTGTAGCATACTGGATTTGAAAATGTGGTTAGAGCAGCTTAGTACAGGCACAGTTGTAAACAATGTCATCTGTGGCTCCCCTAAGAGGCTAGCCGGGGAGGATATGAGATACATTAAGACAACTAATTTCTGCCCTAATAACTCTGATATACTTGCTTCCATGATTCCACCCTCTGAAGAATCTTTTCCTGGCAGCACGATCACTATAGAAACATCCTTGGACTCTGATACTCAGTACAGCGCCATTCCTTTATCTGTCATGATTCTTGCCCTTCTCCTCATGTTCATTGTGTCTGTGTTTGTGGCTGCTGGATTGTTTGTGGCAGTGAAAAAGAGACGTCAAAAGAATCAAAATGAGCAGAATAACTCCATGAATGCTTGCATTAGCTCTCTTAACATGGAATATGGCCTTTACAAAAAGGGATCCATTCCCAAAGTCAGAACATCAGCTGGACATGTGTATGAATATATTCCACCCCCCACAGAATCCACATGCAGAACTGCTGCCCACACCCCTATGGACAGCAAATCAGTGGACGGATTTAGAGACTTTGATGAGTTGAGTGGCGCATTTCTTGGTAACTCAGATGAAGAGGCAGCCAGTAATGTGATAAGCTCAGAATACAGCACCACTACTCCAGAGCCTCTCAACAAGCCCTCAACCCCTCACCATGATGATCCGTCGTGCTGCTACAGAGATGTTCTTGAGCCTGACAAGAACAGACGCTACAGCAATACATTACCTTGCAGACATGGAGCGCATTCATCAAATCGCTATACCTCAGACTTCGATGCAAGGCATCAATATCCGCACCCAGAGAGAATACAACAGACAATACTTTACTGTACGGCCCCAAGTACTGTTTATGTGGAGCCTAACAGGAGCGAGTACTGGGAACTGAAAGCAAAGCTTCATATTGATCCAGACTACCTTGAGGTTCTTGAAAAACGAACTACATTCACACAGTTTTAAGAAACTTGGCCTCCTTACGGTAACAGTGGATGCATTTGTGCAATGTCTTGATTTTAATGAGGAAATACAAAATGTTTTAAAAGCATAAACAGACATGAGGGTTTTCTCAAGTCAGCACAATACATTGTGGGCCACAGTATACTGTACATTTTTTAGATTATGCTTTACAGAAAATGAGTGATAAAGGGGGCACTAATTATTTTAAAACATCACTTAACACTCACTTTGTGTGGTTTAACAGTTTGGTTTAAATGTAAATATGAAAAGCCACCAGTGATTCAGGGCTCTATTGACTCATCCTATCGTCAAATTTATCCTGGAGCTGTGTCATTGACAATAATGTAAGACTGAGCCTTACCTCTGGAATAAGCTGCATTTTGTGAGTGTTAATGAACCATGCAGACAATATGCTCTTGCCCCAAAATAAATCAAATTTTTTTGACAGAGATACATGTACGACTGCTAGGGCTGTCTTTTTTTATTTTTCTAAATGAAACTCATACATATAGCAGAAAATCAAATTGAGTAGATTTATCACTAACTCTGAAACAGACCTGCATTTAGTAATGGAGAAGTCATATTGCCTCTAGACCAGTTTTTTTTTTTTTTACTGAGATAAAGATAAATGGAGCCAGGCATATTAATCTTAAATTATGTGGAATCTTCTAAAGTAATATCACAAATCACAGATTAAAGTTGCAGTACATTTCTGCACTCTTGTTTGTTGATTTGAAATCTAATCGTAATACTTATCAATACCACCATAAAACAAACTGAACTGGTCAAGTGCATACGCTCTGGATAAACAGTGGTGATCCCTTGAAACAATCATATCTCCAAATCAGCAGCAGATGTGGATTCCAGACACGGTTGCACAAGTTGCTCTGATATTGGGGTACAACAAAATGAAATATGTGTAACCAAAAGAAAATGTGATGAGTTGAGTTTTAAGTGAAAGTATATATCTTGTACTTATTATTTAGATCTTGTATCAACACCAAAGCAGACTACAAATACAAAAAAGAACAACAACAACAAAAAAACAGTATATGCAAACTTACATACACTCAGACACATACATCAACCACAATCCTGTAAATTATTTTAGTTGTAAAAACTATTGTCATTTTTATATATATATATTTTATTGCATTTAGTTTCATATACAACACTTTTAATTAGATTTACCGTATAATGAGATTATAATCAGCTCACTAACACATTAAAGCATGTTATAGACCTGCTGGTTCAGTGCAAGACACATGTCAGTGTCGCGTTTTGCCTTATGAAAGATCTTAAGACCATACTGTTACCCAGCCTTATCAGAGAAAGAACATCAGTGTTCAAACTGTTTTAAAACAGATTATGTTTACACTAGGTTTGAAAGGGTCAATACTACCCAAACTGTAATCTTTTCCTGAAGCTAACCATGAAGTTTTGTGCCTAAACATTTAACAAACAGCAGCCAAACTGGCACTCTTTTAAACTTCTGCTGGTTCTGCTTTACAATGAGTTTCTATTACACACATTCACACACTACTACATTAAGAGGTTTTCTTCTGGAAAACGCACATTCACACCAAGCTTGAATGTGTTTAATAAAAACAAAATCATAGTAATAAAATACTACAATGATCATACAATGAACTAATTAGTCGAAAGGAACAGGCCCATTGGTTAACTGTGGAAATCCTGTTTTAACTTCTCAACCTCACTTCCACACAAAGACGGAAACACAGTCTGTTTCTGTTGTCTTTTCTCTGATGGTGTCACATGACCCCCGAAGTCACATATAAACATAGAAGAAAGGCTTTAGCTTAAGATTTCATCATGCAGGATAAAGAAAAGTGAAAAAGGGGATATCTAGGCCTTTTCACATTGGGGCTTTCAAGCAGAGACTGATGCACCTTCATTGTGCATCAGTGTCTGAGGTAAAAGTATAGAGACGGCATGGAGGCTCAAAGCTGATATGCTGCTGATGTCTCTGAGCTGGTGAGGGAAGTAGGAACAGATGCAAAATGAGCCATGTGTGCAAGGCCAAGGTGATGGTTAGACTGTAACTTGCCACTCTTACAAATGGTGCTGTTGTGATTCCACAAAGCCAGCTTGATGGGTGACCACTTCATTTTGGTTCCTAAACTTAATTTAGTCATTGTAGTGCTTTAACCTAATCTTTATTTGTGTATTGGCTTTTAAAGGTAAAGTCTAAGTTGAGTCTTGTGTTTCCTTTAGCTATGACGCTAAAGGAATATGACACACTCTTCTTCTGGGATTCCTTAAATAGGAAACTTTTTAACTGATTGGAATTACACTTTGTTAAGTGCCTTGAGACGACATCTGTCGTGAATTGGCGCTATATAAATAAACTGAATTGAATTGAATGATCAAATTATCACTTATTTATAAATAAACACTATATAATGACATTTGCTGCTTTTGCTGTAGCAATGTCGGGTTTGGTGCATCAACAACCGGCATCAAAAGACATCCACAGCATATCTCAGACACATCAGCAGCTTTAACAGTGTCAGTATGAGACTGGGTTTAGAACTGATTGATTTTTGCACTTGTAAATTTGCATTTATGTACTTTCATATGGGTGCAGCACAAAGCATGACACTGACACTGAGGCAGGCCTGTTTCTTGCTTTAGTATATCTCCAAATTCCTCTGTTTGAAATCCAGTTGAGAATCTTTTTGAAATGTCTAAGCCCCAGGCCAAATTTAACATATGCTAAATAACTGCATATTTTTGTATGAACAAGTAAGGTCATTGTTTTTCCTTGTATTTCATTTTTTCTTATTTTTAGAAAAGAAATGCACTATTGACTTCTACTGGTCAACAATGATGTCACTCTCCTAAATGCACAATGTACTAACATATGGCCATAGAATAGGTTTGATACATGCATACAGAGAGGTTACATGCTACACAATCTTGCACTATGCATAGATATAGGTGATACTTAGACAATCTGCACAAAAAGCCCTCATCTCATCTCTCATTAACCACCCAACAACCATGCAAATAATAGCCAATTACATCATCTTATTCTATACTGTCAGTCTATTTGAAATTTAGCACACATAAATATTTAGAGGTACTTTTGTACCACTTTTTGGATAAATCATTTATTTTAAACCTTCATTTTTTATTAAGTGTTTCTAGGGGAATATTAAGGGGATTTTTGTGTTTTGCATCAGGGCAAACAAATGTTTATCTCATGTATTTGCTTTGGGGTCACAAGCAATTGTGCAATTTAACTTCAATCAGCAATTTCCCTGTTTTTATACAGTCACCAGAAGATAGTGTAACACATCTGCAAGTCTTATAGTATGTTGAAAAGCACAACAAATGACTACCACAGTCAAATAGATAGGCTCATCTTTAACCATGAAACAGTTATGTAATGTGAGGAAAACTAAGAACACCCCCCAATCAAAATATTAGCCAAGAAATTATAAGTCAAGAAATGTGACTATCCCTGAGAGTTGAATACATAAAGTAAATTCTCATCATGTGCATAATGCACCAAACCTGTCCTCTTAATTCAACCAGTCAGAGGACAGAGTGAATCTGGACCCTGTCTTCATGTCACCAAGTAATAAACTGCAGCATTAGCCATGCTGTTAACCAAGGATGAAGTCTTGGTTTGTTGCCTTTCACATGTTCAAAGTAATTTTGTGATGACTTGACCTGTTTCTGCTGTTTGGAAATTCATCAAAACAAATGATCTGTATCTTCACAGTGACGCATGATGTGTACTTACACAGGTTTGTTTTCTATCGATATATTGCTGTGAAGTTTGTGCTGAAAACACTTTAAACTTGCAAACATGCACAGACTGATGCACACAGTGTTTTGTTGTGAACAGTGACTGACATTTAGTTGATTGTTAACAGTTCCTCAGATAATCGCTATTTTTTTCTCAAAACGTGCTATAACTTTCGTACGTAACAAATAAGGCTACAGAAGAAAATACAGTGCAATAAAAGGGACAGATTATGTGTTATAGGTAGAATTGGGAAATAGTTTATTTATTTTCTTTTATTACTTATTTTTTCAATATTTAGATTTTTGCAAATGCAAGATGGAAAAACTGGAAAGTGTTAAATGTATATAGTAAAGATTTGTATTCTTTTTTCATTACGTTTTTGTTATCATTGACAAAATTCAGTTTTTCTATTCCATTTTTGTCACAACTGAGAATACACATACTGTCAATCCAAAAAAAACTGGTTTAACTGAAATGTGAGTGTCCTGTGAAAATGTGCAGATGTTTAATTTGCAAAGAAGAGGTGAAGTCAGTGTCTTATTCTTATTCCCACTCTCATGTAAGCTTTTATTTGCTTCATTTGATTTTCATATGAAGCAGTGATTTTTCTGTGTCAACATCTGATTTGTAAATAGAACACTTCAGCAGCATTTTTGTGCAAACTGGCACCATTTTTGCAAAGCAAAAACACAGTACAGCTAGGAATATGTGGGATAAATATATCTACAGTGTGCTGTTTATTTAGTTGTTAGCTAATGAATAAAAGATATGCATTAATTTGATATCCTGTTGTATTTGTCTTCCTTCACTCTCTAAACTATGGTGTGTGTGCAGCAAATGTCATGGTGCACAATGAGGAGACATTTTGAAATGTTGCACAATCCCACTGGCATTTTTCAGAACATTTCCTAAATTGAATTTTATTCAAATGCTCTTAAGCCAATCTCATTCTTTCGGTTTTTCAAATGGAAAGAATGAAGGCTGTGATACAATTTAATATCAAGAAAATAACCAACGAGGTTATTCTATGTAAGTTAGATTATTATCTGATTCTCTGTGTTCAGCAGCTGCACAGCCTTTTCCTTGGGCTATACTGAAAAAACTGAAGTTTAAACTGCTTTAGATTACACTTCTGATTGTGGAAAAATAGTGTATTTACTCTGATGTATTCAGTGCTGAAAAAAGAAGACTTGACCTCGCTGAGGCTGTTCAGTATGAACACATCTGCGTGCAAATGTTTGCAGACACTTACTGAGAAACAACATTCTTTTGCAGAAATAGCTTTCTGGAAGCTTGGTATCCATGGAAACATCCAATTACCTGGCACAAAAAAGAAAATAAAAATGAAAACAATTCAGTGCAAGAGATACGATGACAATATGGAGTCAAAAAACATTTGTATCTCTGATTGTTACAGATACATTTGTTTACTTTCCTTTGTACGCCCCTAAATTATACAGATTGAACAGAACAGACAAAAAGATTTTTTTGGCAATATCTTTCTCTGAAATGTGTATAGGCATAATTTACAAACATAGGATCTATGTCTGAATAGTGCCTCTTTTAATAAGACTACTAACCATGAATAACCTTTGACTCATGTTGTTTGTCGGATTGATGGTGTTATGTTGCTTAGCTGCTTGAAGACCCCAGTTTTGCCAGGGAGACGGAAATTAGGGCAGATCTACATTATGTAAGCTTGAAGGGATGTGTCAGGCAGTGTGAAGACGGCATATGACTGTAAGAATTCACCAAAGGAAAAACGCTTACTATCTTCTATCAGGCAAGCAGCACGTTAGAAATACGACTGATTCAAACCCCCTTGACATTTCCCTATTTGTGAAAAGTAGAATAGAATCTTTCATCTTGTAATACACATATGGTTTCCAGTTGTTAGTCTCAGACTATGTTTCTGTCCCTGTAGATTTTTCAGTCTTCTGTTTCCCTGTGCAGCGATGCTGCATTTCTCTCCCTCTCACTTTGTGTGTGTGTGTATACGAATGTGTGAGTCGGGATGCATAAATTATTGACTCAGAGTGTATTCATGCTTGCCTCCAGGACTTCAGCCAAGTAACATGGCAATACCTCCATCTATCTTTTCGTCTTTCAAAATTTTTGTTTCAAAAGCCTTCACACAACTCTCGACCAAACTAAAGGTCCTCAGTAATAATTGATGAGGAACATCTTGGGCATAAACTGCCATTTATCTGTGTCCGGTTTGCTTGTAAATAATGGATGTCTGTGTATGTCCATTGTATCAGACAGATTTGAGAAGAAATTGCATGCTGCTGGGATGTTATGGTATTTACAAACCCAGAGAGAGGGATTTGCTCAATTTTGCCAAGTAAATTTATAACAACTGAAAACAGTATGTGCAAGAGACACTAATATTTATGAGAGCTTATCCAGGCTTATGACTGCCAACCTGAGAAAAGTGACAAAATCCTCCCTCATCCTCCCATTTATAGTACTCACACTAAACATGAGAATGATATTCCACATCAAGAAAAAAGAAAAGCTTAAGCAGAAAGCAGAATAAAATGCTATATTGTGAATTCAGTGAGATGATGTTTATAAGAGGCTTTCAGCTCTTGAGTGCTCTGTATAACAATGTCTGCTGGTTGTATGCAGAATATCATTCTCTGAGATTTCATGCTGTCACAAAGACAAATTAATAGTTCTCCCTGAATCAAAAATGATCCTCAGTGTTTTTCCTTACTCTATCACTAGCATACTGTGCCTTTCTTGTGTTGCCCTGCAGAGTTCCTCATCTGGCATTAACCTCTGCCTTTGCCTGATACCCAGCTTCCTTTTTATCAGTGCCTCTTGCTCATGGGTCTCCATCACTTCAAGAGCACACCCTTCTCTGTGTCTTGGCCTGAAGTGTCACTATAACTGCTACAACAGACTGGCATACTTGTTGGCCCGTAATTTATAGTGACAACAAACAGACCTAGATAAACAATATATAACATTTGTAATTATGTGATGAAATATTCATCAAAACAGTAAAGCTTTATGCTTGTTTGTTTGTTTGCCTCTTGGTGGATTTATTCAGAAATGCAGCACACCAGCATGAACAGTGTCTCCTGCTGATTTGAAAAAGATGTGACCTGAAAGGGCCTTGTTTTTGTTTCCTCATTCAGTTGGGAGAGACGAGAGACACAAATCCCACAATAGAAAAAAGCAGCTTTGCTTGAACAATAAAGCCATATTCAAGAACAGAGACAGTTTCAAAAGGGTACGGTATTACACGGATGCAACATCAAGCCTTCAAATAGAAGTCGTGGGTCAGGATTCCTCTTTTTTTTTGCTGGAAATATAGTCTATCTTAAATTACAAATATATTTTTACACCTAGAACAATATATTTTGGTTTATTTGACAACCTTTTTTTTTTGGCTGCAAAGTAATTCTGTAATTTCACGCCTCAAGATAATTCTGACTTGGCTGTGAAGCTGCTGAACGAAATGCTGGGATGTGTGAGTAGACTATTGCAGATTGTCCATGTACTGTGGCAGTCTGAATTTAAATGCAGCCATTGCTTCACTGTTACATGTTTCCTCCTTCTCCTTCCAGACCATCTCATAAAATCAAACTGACAGCAAAGGGAATGTGACTACCCACTCACCTGCAAATATTCAAATGTGTACGAGCAGCTGTAAATCTCATCAAATGTTTGTATTGTTGTCAAGACTAACTTTAATAGTTATTTCTTTCACATGATTATTTTGATTAAAAAGTTGCATTCAAATTGAATCTAATATCTGTGCGTGTTCGCGCAAATCAATGTGAAGTGCTTCAACAAACAAATAATACAAACAAAGTAAAAATGTTTTTCTTATGTTTGTAGCAAAGATGCATTCCTCTGAAAAAGGTCAGTTAACAAGACTGGACTGAAAAAGAGCGAAAAAGCAGCATGTGAACAAAGAAAAACTTTAAAAGAGCTTCAGAACCTCTGCTTGAGACCACTTCTAAAGACTACAAGAAACTCTGGCTCCTTGAAGGCAAAATACAAAGAAAAGAGGCATGGAACAAGACTTTTGCACAAGAGGCTAATGAAAACCACAACCCTTTAAATGAAGTTGTGAGCACTGCAGCAAAAAACTGGCTGTACTGTGGCCTCTTATCTCATTAGGGTCCTCAGAGGTACCGCACATGTCACTACAGCTTTGGTGGATCTGTATATTTTAGATTAAAGTCTCTTCATTGTCTGAGTGAGGTAATTTGGGGAGAGAAAAATTAGAATTGCCTAATTAGTTATCCAAATCCTGTCATGATTGACTAAAGTTAACCCGCAAACATTTAGACTGTTTAAACAAGTGTAATATGCATGGTAATATTTTTTGGGACCAGGAATATATTTTGCCTTGGGGCAGTGTCAGATAAATGATGCAACACATACAGAGCTGCTGAGAATTCAGTATCTTGCTTAAAGAACATGTAGAAGAATAGACATGAAGTAGGTCGACAAGAGAAATGTATTGTTAATGTGACACACAGCGTCACATGCTTTTTTGGCATCTGGCTTAGTACTTCCACAACATAATACATGGTTTACTCCAATACAAACATGTAACTGTCCAGCAAAAACGATTGTATATTATCAGTATGGAGTTAAAAAAAAAAAAAAATCCAGACATTCAAATCAAAACTAACCAACTTGCTATATGAATACAGTCCATTTACCATTCATCTGTCTCTTTAAGCTGTGTCAAGGAAAAATACAAATGCCAGCCAAATCATTTTCTTATACTTGTGTTACTCTTCATTTGCCATCTTTAAATTCTTTCCACAAAATATGATGTACAATAAGCATCATCAAATATGAGCAAAGTTAGTGGCAACTCAGACAATTAAAGCTGAACTCGGAGATAACTTTAAGCTGTGCAGCGTTAAAGGCATAGAAAGAGTATGATGTTATCCTTTGCACTCATGACACACTCTAGGCATGATGTGGTTCCTGAGAGCACTTGTCTGTGTTTCTGTCTCTTTTTGCCCAGAGAGCATCCTTGCAGGATTTACAAGAAGCCACAATAGATTCAGACAGATGGCAAGGTGGGGGTGTTGTAGCCATCTTCCGGACCCTAGGGAGTACCACCACATTCAACTGTCAAACAAATGTCTTCACCCAGAGTTTTATTTGTTACAATATAATTATATCTTCACTTTGATGCTAATTTCTCCCAACTGTCAGGCATCTAAAAGAACTGTGAATGCAATGTAACACCCATTTTGTTGGTACTTGTTAGGGGGTTTATGAATATACTCCCTTATTAATTATATTGTTGTTGTGCTGCGGCAGCATCTGCATGTTCTCTATGAATGCATCAGGGCAGCAAAGCCATCAGGAATTTCCATAAAGTAAAGTAGCAAATAGGTCATGAATAGCATTATTATTCAAAAAGCAGCACTTCAAAGATTGGTAACCCAATGCCTCAGCATTAAATCCATTTGACCATTCATATCTTTGCTCATTAACCACACTGAGAGTCATAATTTGCTGAGGGCTATGCACTGTAGGCTGGTGGCAAGTGCATCAAAACACCTCTTTCAAGTTGCTCCTTGAGCTAAGTATCGCGCTGCTACACAGCTTATAATGAGGCAAAGGAGTGAGATGACCTTGTGCCACAATGTGTCAGCTCTGGCATTACTGATGAAGCTCATATCAATTTATGTAAGACACAACTTCAGTTGTTCACTGCTGACTGGATAATTGACAAGCTATTGTTGGCTGACTGCTGAGATTAGCCAGATTTCCCAAGACACATGTCAAACTTGCACCACCACCCGCTAAAAGACATAGACAATTTTGACAAGGATTGTTTAATCTTTTCGTTAAAAAATAGATATGCCTTGAGAATCATTTGAAAGGTGTCATTATGACATAAAGAGCTCAATAATTACCAGCCTCAAAATGTACCAAGTTCTTTTATAAATTCTGACCTTCTTGCAGTATGCGCCCACAAGCCCTAGACTATTACTGATGTGTTCAAACTTTTATGTTACATAAACATTAGTTAACTGAAAATATCTAGCCAATGAAAATGGTAATGATTAAATCATGAATTGATGAACTCCTGATGCAATGTAGAGCAAAGCTTGGCCCCAGAGATAAAAACCTCATATTAGCTGGTGTATTAGCTCAGCATCAGTATTAAGATGTTCTGAATGACTATGAGTCAAATAATGTATTTCTAGTACATCTGCATGGACCACCATTAAATCTGGTTGTAACCATTAACTGTGCATAAAAGATGGATGTAACCATTGGTGTGTCCCAAATCGCGCATTTCTCTTAGTGCACTTCTTTGCAGTGCACTGAGAGAAGTGCACTTATTTGCGCAGTGCGCAAAATTTCGACAGGTTAGTACTGTCTCAAATAACACACTACTGAAACGCACTTACCGGAAATGACTCAACAGTTTCTTCTTCTACTTCTTTTTAACGCTGATTTCAACGAATCGTTGAAGCCCTATCGCCGCGCTTTTTTGACTGACAATCAAAACGAGCTTTTGTGTTTTATTGTATCATTATTATTGTTGTGTTGTTTTGTGTCAAAATTAATGTTTTTTCAAAACATTTACGCCGGTATCAGCGCCATAGACGTGCCATCCTCATCCTCCTTGCTGAAAATGTACCTGTATGTACCGTGGAGGCGGTGCCGCTGTCGCGCGAGTCTTCGGGTGTATCCCAATTCAGGTTTCGGAGCAGGATTCAGAGTGAACGAACGTCATTTGCGTCATTCTGCGTCATCAACGGCCGTCAAGTGCTATCTCAATTCGTTTTCTCCAAAGTGCACTAGCTCACCTCGCTCACTTCAAACGGCCAAGTTTCGAAGTTTGGTAGGGAGCAGACTTCGCCAGGATTCGCAGGCTCGCAGTAGAGTTTCAAACAGGATGGCGAATCTATTGGCACGTCATTTAAGCCCGGAGCAGTATTAATTCAAGCTAATTCTCCCTCAAAACATTTGTGTGTTGAAGAAAAACGTTAATAAGCAACAACAACTGGCCTGGCGCCGTTGTTTTTAAAACCCTGGCAACCAACGATTCATTAACCGGAAGTGACGACCCTCACTACGAATCCTATCCCAAATGTGCTCTCCCAGCTCACTCCGAAGTGCCC
>JAPMNP010633518.1:0-10245 GCA_029874935.1 Atherina boyeri
CATACCGGGGTTAAAATAGCGGAGGAGATGAGAGGTGCGTGTGCAGACCGGAACTTGGAGGACCAACACGTTTGCACGTTTGATAACTCATCAAACATGATAAAGGCTTTGGAAGTGAATGGCTGGACGCATCCTCAGTTTATGTCAATGTTGATGACTAGCAGTGAGCTCTTAAAAATAAAACATAAACACCTCATTTGTGTGTTTTTATGTTGTTTTTATTTTTCTGAAAGATGCTTGGTTTTCACTGAACTGTAGTCATATCGTATCGATATCGAGATATCTGGCATGAAAATCGAGATATGAAATTTTCTCCATATCGTTCAGCCCTACCCCGAGCTTGAATTTCCAAGATGGCTGCGCCCATTAACATTAAATGCGAGCCTTATATGCTCTGTTTATTAGTAGTTCTGTTGGATTTGTGTCACGATAAAATCAGTTGTAAAAACAACGGTGTCCAACCTCTATTTGTAGCTATGATGTTATGACATTTGTTTGGGTAAAATACTGTGTGATGCTTCGTTACAAACTGGCTAGTAACAACAGCTAACAATAGCCAAGTGCTAATACACGGCAGCGCAGCTGGTTGACAAACAGAGCTAGGGCTGCAGCGATCGAATATTTTAGTAATCGAGTATTCTATTGAATATCCCGATGGATTAGTTGATTTCTCTACCGCCAGCCTTAGTCTAGTTAAGTTTTCAGACACCTCGTATAGAATGACGTCAGGGACGAGCTCAGAGTTTGCTAAAAGACAAATGGAACGGGGTATTAGTCAATGAACCCCTTTGGAATTCTCTACCATCAGGCTTTCCGGGGGAAACCCTGGTTAAGGATGACCTAATAAACTTAATTAAATGTATCACATGATTATAATAATACAATAAGTAATAATTATTTTATATTTCTACAGCTGTAGGATATTTGAGGGGAGAGCATGTTGTAATGTTTTGATTTAGATTTCTTGTTAATTTGTTCTGTTTCTAATAGCTCAGGTCACTTTTAAGGAACAAAAATACCTCCTTTTTATATTGGTAATTTGGCAAATTTGTCCTTACAGCACTTTGATAAAGCAAAGCCATTTAAAACTATTTTTGTATTTATTGTTTACTATTTAATATTTCAACAGCTGTAAGACATTTGAAGTGATGGCATGTTGTTTTGCATGCTATTTCACATAATCTGTTAAATAAAAGTAAAGAAAGAGAGAAAAAACGTTTCCCTGGCACTTTTTAAAATTTTCCCCGCTAGTCCGATTCATCGAAAAACTACACTCGAGAGATTAATCGATTATAAAAATAAATCGTTAGTTGCAGCCCTACTTAGAAGGCAAAGAATATTGCATATTCTTGTAAATCGGGACATACTGGAGTCCTTGATTGCTTTGTTTTCTCTTCTAAATAACAGTTATATTTCTGTTACCGGTATCAAAACAGAGAAAAAAACATATGTTTAAATGTGAGATTTCACAATGCCAGACCAATCCAAAGTAATTGAGACCAAAACTAAAATGTGAAACGCAGTGACTCAGTCTTACTGCTTGGTCATATCAATCTAAGCAAGGCGGTTAATGCTCACCAAAATGTCAACAAAATACCCCAAGGATGGCATTAAATTTCAGTACAAATATTCACACAAAATACAGAAAACCACATTTCCATATACGGAATACAGAAGAATTCATGAGGTGTTCGACCACCTGGTCTCATACCAATAACATGATGAATGTCTGGTACTTCATTCTATATTACCTTTGTCCTAGGGCTGCACGATTAACCTTTATCGCATCGATATTGAGGTTTAAACTCCTGTGATAACCTAACCTCAGGAGGCTGAGGTTTTATTTCCCCGCCCCTGACATTTGAGTGACAAACCTATTCGCCAATAAAAATGGTTGAGTCCCGCCTTCCTGGCTTGCTGGCCAATCAGAAATGGTAATGGGAAACAAGCTAGCATGCAGGGCACCGGCTTTCAGTGTCCAATTTGGCGACGTCACTATATTTAGCAACTTTTCCGACCCCTCTGGCAACGTTTTTTTTCAAAAAGCGACTAGCGACTAATACAGTGATGTTTCCATGTCTTGCTAGAGACTTTTGGCGACTTTTTCAATGTGAAAGCAGGATGTATTTCTCACTGTTCTCAGCGGGAGAGGAACCTGGCTGCAGGTCTCTGCTCTCAGTCTATCGCCACGGCAACACTCAGGCTAATCTTCACTGTCAGGTTACATCTTATCTTGCAGAAGGCTGGATAAGTTCTTGCTTTTAATTGTTATTTATTTTAAGAGTTGTGCAATATAACAGTTTCATGTTTAGTAAATGGCAGTGGACTGCAGAAGATTTAGGTTTTTTTTATTGTAAATCTAAAAAGAGTTCATTTTCTATTTTTCAATGTTTAAGTTTGGAAAAGATTCTTTGATTTCTTTTGAAAAATAAACTACCTATTTGTTAAGTTAATTTCCATCATGTGTTATTATTCTTTGGTATTTAGGTTCGGGTATTTAATAATCACGAAGCATTTAACAATGTCATCATGACCTCAATCACTAGTTTATATTAGAGATTTTTCAGGTTCAACAGCAGACAAAAGCCAGAAGAGGGCCCTGGCCACATTTTAGGTTATTGTATATGGATATCATGTGTGTCAAGTTGTACAAGACTGTGAAAGTAATGATTTGATTCATAATTTTAGTTATATGCATTTAAAAGTATAAAAACTAAAAATCAAAAATCGCATCGCAATATTTGTCAGAAAAAACGTAATTAGGTTTTTTGTCAAAATCGTACAGCCCTACTTTGGCCAGTAAACCCCAGCAGTCAATCAGCAGCTGCCTGCCCACAAACACACACAAACTGACTACAAACCCATCTTGAACTCATCCTGTTAATGACTTGTCAGCACTTAAGGAGCTAATGCACAACCGACACCCTCCTTTATACAAGTGCTCTTTGACAAGGTAGAAAAAGACATGGAATGCAACTACAGAGACCCCGTTAGATCACTGGTCCTTAAAGCAGCAGCACACAATGTTATTCTTCTATACGTCTGTCCATGCTGCTCTTCATTCATGTAGCTATGATCTGAGCTATAGGACACATCATACATACAAAGCTTCTTTGACCAGATTTTTTTTTTTTGTTTGAATTCCACAAGTTGCATTTACTTAACACTTTTCTTCCTTCTGCCCTCTTCAGGTCCACTTTGGTTTTTAAAAAACAGCAGAGCCAGTGCTCCATAAAGTCATTCCGAATTACGTTCACATCAGCCGTTTAAGAGACGTAGGGTGCAGCAGTCATGTTGCTGGATGACAAGTCTAAATTTCTATTTCTTTCACACATTCTGGCATCCCTGTAATAAGTTCTAAACAAAAATCTCCTGTCTTTACAGAGCTATCCTAAAAAGGTGACTTAAAGGACAAGTTCGGTATTTTACACTTAAAGCCAAGTTTTCAGATTGTTTATTATAAAATAGAACAATTTTGATTAAAATTTGGACACATGCTGCTGGAACGAGCATTTTCGGTTTCTCTAGAAGTTCAATCTGAAATACTAATTTTTTTGGATTAGTTACCGCTATAAAAATATTAAGGTATCTTTTCAGTACATATCACAGTTCTAAATAGTTTTCTCTTGCATTATCAAGCATTAAAAGACCAATGGTAAAAAACATTACCTTTTTTTATACTGATCTAAATGGGAATCTTACAACTTTTCTTTTGTGGTTAGGCTGCTGCCTCTGAAAACGGCAAACATTAAAGAAGTGGCAGTAGAGACAAATAGCAGACCAAAGTTTCACATCATCTATTAACAATAATGACACTGCTGCTGTAAGCGAAATCCTTCGAAAGACGCAAATAAATGTCATTACGTTTTTTTTTCTTTGTTTTTAAAAAGGCATTAGATGAGGATGCTTTAAATACTAATGTCCCCTAAACTACCTCAAATGAACTACTGTGGTTTACTTTCTTATAGCCAATAGGTAAGTTCAACTTTAGCAAGTACGAGGTAACTTCAGAAAAGTGCCAATGTTTCAACTGATTTCAATCAGCACCTTTGACTGAACCACCAGAGCCCACAAATAGAAACATTTCTAAAACTTAGCCTATCTTTACATGGACACCTGATAGGAAATATAATTTTACATCATGACCCAAGCTCCACTATGAATAACATTTTGAATTTTACATTGTGTGTTTATCTTTTAGGCTTAAGTCATGCAAACTTTGCCGTCATCAATTAATTAATTATACATTAAATATCTTTTAATAGCGTTGATTTGAGTAACTGAAGCATCGTCACTGAAGAGCAGCCTCACATCAATGACAGGGAAAATCCGGCAAATCCACTGTAGATAAGCAGTCTGTTTATACTCCATATTTGCTTAAGAACTATTTTTACTTTACTCTGAGTGAGTCATCTTGTAGAATATTGCACAAGGTATGACTGTTGAAGAGTTTGCCATTTCAAGTGACGTTTTACTTACATAAAGGCTATGCAAGTGTGCTTGGATGAGCTAATGGGACTGCGTTGTCATCTTGGTTCGCAATCATTTTTGTTTATGAAGGTTTACAGTACCAATTGAAAAAAAGCAATGAGAAGTCAGACTTTACTTGCCAATTTCATCTACCACCATTAAACTTAAAAGGAAAAGTACCTTTTTTTAACCTGGATCTTATTTAAAAAGCATGAAATATGTTCATAAACTCACCTGGACAATTTTGGAGTTACTTGATGTCTATCGGGAGATATATAGATCCATCGCGCTGGCATTGTCAGGGCAGCAACATAATCAGAGGCCGTTTCTTATGTAGTGTTGTTGTCGTGACCAATTTTTATCTCTATATCTATGGTTTCTGATGACAGCAAAGCCACTCTGAAGGCACAGAGGGATAGTACAGCAACTAATAAATAAACACTGGTGAAATGAAGGCATTTTGTGGCAGATAATGTCTTGTTTAGAGGTAAATGACTTTGCCCCGACCTCTTCCATTGAATGGATATGTATGCCAGCGCGATGGATCTAAATATCTCCCGAAGGACTTCAACTAACTCCAAAATTGTCTGTGTGAATTTATGAATGTATTTCAAGCTATAAATAAAAAGGTCCAGGTTAAAAAAAAAAAGCAAAAAAAAAAAAGCTGTACATTTCCTTTAAAGTAAGTAAAGCTAGAAAGAATTCCATTTTGAGCATTATACACAGAGACACCTTTCCCATTTGTCACATTGGCTTCAGTTTGGCCCCAATGCTGCGGCTCAAAGACAATAATCCACCTGATCCCACACAGATTCCACATTCCTGAGTTAAACATCATGTGATAACAAATGCCATCCTTCACAATCCACCTGACTCAAGAAAACAAACCCAAATAAAACTACCATCATAACATTCTATATTCTGAGTGATGGGCTATCATAAATCAGATACTAAACATCATAAATCCTTACAGTATAAGAACTACAATACAAACGTTTAAGGAGTCAAGAAAAAAGGCTTAGAAGTGAGTGAATTGTGAGCAATTTCCGGCTGCTGCAAGGCGATTAAAATTCCTGCCTCACCGCGAAAATTTGTTCTTAAAACTTAATGGCTGGACATTCCAACAGATTTTCACTTTGTTCGCAGGAAAGAGAACGGTTTCCATAAAAATCAATAGGCTGTTAGGGTGAAAAACAGGCATGCATTTTACTTTTCATGTCCCCTCAAACCAACATCTCATGAGTTCATTCAAAAGGCAGGGAGCGCATTTGTTCACCTTGCTTTGATGTAGACAATAGAAAATCTAACATTTCCTTCAACTGAATAACACAATTTGCAGCCACTTTATTCTATCACTAATCAAATAATCCCACAACAACCTCTGTTCTTCCTGCCTTTTAACAATGTGCTGAGAGAGTGCAAGACAAACTGTGCACCCAGCACAAAATGTGCCCTGTAAGGTAGACAGCTGAGAAACAAGCAAGCAGGCGGCTGAGGAAAGTGTTGAATCACTGCAGCCACTTGATAAAGACAAGAGACATAACATCCAGCTGAGTCCTGTGCTGTGTCCCATTGATGGAGGACAGAGAGAATGTTGTAGCTTGGACACTGTCAGCTGGTTATCTACAGGAACAACAACTCCTTCTTTTCTCACAGCTGCCACGACAACCAGCGAGTTAGACAGCTGATATAAGCTTAAATACCCGAATAAAAAAAGAGCACCTGTCTCCACTGAACGATAATTTTTTTCAAAGAGATCAGAGAAATTAACTGCAACCAAAACACATAAATTCAGATAAAATAGTAAGAGTAGAAAAGTGATTGCAAGTGTCTTACCCATCCTCCTCTCCATCTACAGGTTTGAGACCAGCTGGTGCAGTTAAGGCACTGGCGGTGGTTGCACTGCCCTCAGTTTCTTGACCCTGGCCAGTATTAGATCCAAATCCAGTCTCCCCCACTGACAGCTTGGGCAGCCCCAGCAAAGCAGACTGATGCTGGAGAAGCAGCCGCTGAGCATCCTGCAGCTGTGTGGTGGTGAAGCTGGGAAGGCTGGCGTACAGGGCACTGGCCTGGGCAGCATGAACGAGGGCTTGGGCACTGCTGTGGTCCTGGGTCAAACTGACAGACGAAGGCTGGCTGTGAGGAACACCCTGCGGGGGCATCCGACCACTGTTACCAGTATTGTGGGCTTGGGGCTGGTCCTGATGATCACTCTGGGGGTTGGGAGGAGGCATGCTTTGTGCAGATGCTTGGCTGTGATGGACCGTGGTGGGCGGCTGGCTGCTCAGGGCAGGATTCTGGATGTGTGTTGGGAGTGACTGTGGCTTCTGCTGCTGACAATCAAGATGGCTTGGGTGGTTCTGAGGCTGCTGGCCAAGACCTGCTACACCAACATGAGAGGGCATGCTGGAAGTGGTGGCCTGTAGAGAGGGGGGCTGTGTGAGAAGGAGTCCCTGTGATTGCTGAGGACCTCCCATCATATGACAAGCTCCATTTACTGGCCCAGAAGATGCTGAGCCAGCTTGGCTGGAAAGAGGCTGGGAAGCCGCAGCCTGGGGGACAACTTGCTGCTGCTGCTGGGTGTACTCCGGTGGTCTCATTGATACTGGGGCTGTTGGCTGGGTAGCCGCTGATTGCTGTGCAAGAGTGGCGTAGCCCAACTTCTGCTGCTGAACACCCACTAAGCCCTGCAAGGTGACTTGGGGTTGATTAGCAACTGCCTGGGCGTAGGTGAGCTGCTGCTGGGTCACAGCCGGTGTGGGGAGACCGATGGTGGTCTGGTGGCCTGGAATGGGTGCAGGCTGATGAATGTTTGTGGGAGCTGATTGGGCTACAGTAGTCTTCACATGTTGAGGGGTGATATCTTGGGTGTGCATGTGAGATTGGGTTTGAGATACCCCCATGTTTAAGACACTGGGGAGGATTCCTTGATAGCCCTGAGGAGGGGAGGCGTAATCCTGGGGTTGCTGGGGCACACCGGCCTCTCCACTGGATGTATTTTCAATGTAATGGCTCACAGTACTACTCGCAGAGCTACCGCTTGTGCTTTCTCTCTCTAAAGCCCTCTCAAAGTTCTCAGAGACAAACTGACGTGCGCCGAGAGATCCAGCATCAGAGGCAGAAGTACTGGGAGCAGAGGCTGGGGTTTCTTTGTCATAGAATTCAGTGCACGTCCATCTGCCCTTCTTAAAGGGCTCAGAGCTAGAGTCCAGCTTCACCACCCTAAAGCGAGAGCTCGTAGCAGCCACGGCAGGGGCTGGAGCAGGCATGGCAGGAGCAGATGACACAGGAGCTGAGGCAACAGCTGTAGCAGGAGCACTCGTAGGCTGCATTACAGTTGATCCTACTCTTCCCTGGATCCCGCTGGAGACCCCCATGCCTCCGGAGGCACTGGCGACGACAGAAGCAGCAGTAGTTGTAGTAGTCATGGTGATGTTGGAGTTGATGTTTTGGTGTTGTTGGATCATGCTGACATTAGTGGTGGGCATATGGTTACCTCCGGTTGGAACAGCACCACTTCCACTCCCCCCACTGCTGCTTATCACATTGAGAGGGAAACCACCACTGCTGTTGCTAGCACTCGTGCTGATTCCACCTCTCACAGGCACATTGGCAGAGCTCAACATATTCACATTACTAACACTGCTGGTCTGAGGATTAACTATGCTAACTGTAGTGGCCGTGGCAGAGCTGTGCATTCCAGGGACAGATCCTGGGGCCACAATCCCCACAGGCTGAGAAGCAATACTTGGAGGGGCAGCATGGGAAACATTCTCTTGAGGGCCCCCCACATTAGAAGGCATTTTCTGGGTGAGACTAGGTAAAGCTCCAGAAGTGAGGGCAGATGGGGTGCTGCCAGGCCCAGAGGAAAGTGGATAGCTCTGGACATGGTTAGGATGATGAGGATGTTGATGGTGTACAGTCCCGTTTACCATGGCCCCACCATGGTGTTGTGCCTGGGTCAGAGCATGAGGATGTGAAGGCTGGTTAGGGGAGACAGCTCCAGGGGTCTCTGCTTCATGGAAGTTATTCAGCGTCTCCTCTGAAGAGCTCCTCTCCGCTCCAACGACGTCATTAGCTCGGGAGAGGGACACATCCAGGATTTCAGAAGAAGACAGATCCTCTGTGTGGGACTCATCCAAGTCGTCATAACTTTCTGTGTCCTCTGCAATACTGTTATTGGTACTAACGGATATTTGTGCTGGAGTCACACTGGTGATCTGGAAACCACTCTTCTTTTTCATCTGAGCCCCAGTCGGCTGTGTGGGCTGGGGCTGGGAATGCAGGTTCAGGGTGTGGGGAGGAGGATGATGTGGACCCGGGGAGGAAGAACCAGCAGGAGGCTGAATCAACAGTGAGGGCTGATAATCATCGGCTGAAACGTGGCTGTTACTGACCACCGGGTTTGTCGCTGTTGACAGCGTGGAGCCGCTCCCGCTACTGGTGTTGCTCCCCCTTCTGTGAAAGACAGCCGGATGCGCCATCTTTCGAACACTGCCAGAGTCTCCTGCAGGGTCCGGATGATGCATTTCGAGGGAATCCGGGCGGTAGTTGGTCTCTGACAGTATGCAATAAGATTGCAGTTCGTTAACGGCGCCGTTTTGCCGAAACTACAGTTAACAGACAGCCCAGTTGAAAATAAATATCAGAGCAAAATATAGGTTAGTGATTCTACAGTATCAGATAAAGCTGTGCCAATATTTTTAGCATCTCATGCACGATTCAGTGTTTTCCAGTGACAGTTAGCGAGGTAAAAGTAGCTAGTGGCCGCTTGCTCAGCAGCTAACGAGCTAACGTCAGCTGATGCCAGTTGAACTTCACCGGTTAACTATCCGTCTGCGTCTTTGTTAAACAGAAACTAACATGCCGTATGTTTTGTAACGATATGCTGTGTAGCAATAAACAAAAGTACTAAAAGAAAAACAGCCGCCGAGTACGTTAGCGTTATGTTAACTACTAGCCTGACAGAAGAGTAACGCCAGATAGCTAGCTGCCAGTCTCCATCACCGGCTAGCTTTACACAGACTGTAGTGAGTCGTTTTAACTGCTGTATTTACTCAAAGCAATCCAAATTTAAACAAAGCAACCTTTCATCCGGCGCACAGTCACATGGAAGAGAAAACGACCACTTAGTAGCAGAACAAACAAGTTAAATCCATTCCACTGAATCCTCGTTTTAGTCTTGGTTTTGCTGTATCACTGGTCCTCCCCAGCAGTAGCTTGGTTCAGTATGTAGCCTCCTTCACGGCTGCTGTGGCTCTGTGCTGTGACGGGACTGAAGGGGAGGGGTGCTCCGTAATATGGCGACCGCGCATGGTCTCTGCTGCCAGACATAAAGCAGTCTGGGTGAAGCGACGACCGACGAGCCCGATATCAACATCAACGAAGTTTCCCGGAAATTGTCGAGTGAAGGCGCTGCCTCTACAACCAATTTTAATGCTGCAAAGTAGATTTAGTTTAATAAGAATAGAGAACATAGATCGATGTATAGAATCAGATAGCCTTTTTTTGTGTATTTATACATATATTTGGATAAAGTAATACACATATGTAAAATAAATTAACCAAATTAGCTAAGTATCAGTATGACTGTTATCATTCTAATAACTATTTATCTTTGATTAAACAGAACAATTGAATAAGCAACTGCCAAAGCAGTTGTTTGTTTGTTTGTTTGTTTTTTGTTTGTTGTTTTTTGAAAAATAGCTACGTATGCCTATTAATGTAACTGGAATAACAAAATCCAAAAGTTAATTAGCAAATAATTAACTTTTT
>JAPMNP010633532.1:0-15048 GCA_029874935.1 Atherina boyeri
AGGGTTCTAAAGTATCCAGAACTTCTGTGGATATTTTTGTTGACCTATTTTGGTAATTTTTAGCAATTTCTTACATCGGCCACGGCTTCACATGATTGCAGTACCAGTTTTGGCCAGAATCTTACATACTGTACCTTTAAACAACCTTATGACCTTATTGTCTTTTTAATTGTAAACCAAGTGAGTAGGTAGGACAGGATAAGAAAAGAATAGGCTCCTGATACAACCTGAAATCTAAATGTAAATCTAGCACTCATGCCTGAGATCTGACTGGGTTTACATACAGATGAAGATTCCCAGATTAATGTTTCACCAGTACGCCACTTTTTTAGTTTGTGAATGTGGAAAAATATGACAGATTGTAATGATGATGTAAACTAGAGATAAATCCTGGAGCTGCTCCATGGACAGTGAATAATAGAAAAACAGCTAGTACATGGTGATTGTACTGGTGTCACACTGAGTGATTCACTGTACTTGTGAAAGCCTGTTCACTCAGATAAAACTCATTGGGATGGTATCTTTCAAACAAAGAACCTAAAAGTGTGTGGTTTCAGTCATGAATCTGTCACCTGTGACTTAGTGCTAAGGCTGCGCCCGCTGCTATCTGTGCATTTGCTGTCGGTAGTTCCCATATGCTAGATTGCCTCATTTTAGAGTTTGTTTAATTTCATCAATGAAACTTCTTACATTTAGACACGAAAATCTATGTTCAGAACATTCAACATTTTATAACAGACGAATCTCACCACAAGGTCCAAGTAGCTCCTGTTTTAGACCTTTTACTGTTTTTCGTCCAGTATTCATTTAAGATTTTTTATTCTGTCTCAAATTAAAAGTTTAATCCTGATGGCTGCTCTGAGGTATCTGATTCCCTCGCCTGATTTGCCACAGGTCACCTCAAAGTTAAAAAGCACTCAAAATGAAGGAATGTTGAGCTGTTTTCTCAGGAAGATTGTGCCATATGACTAAAACGCATCAGAGCATCAATTTTATGAGCCTTGTGCCGAGATTGTCCTGTCGACATTTGTTTCTTTTGTTTTACTGCAACCATGACGACAGCAACAACACATAAGTAAACATGAAGTCACACAGCAACAGAACTGAAAATGTACATAATCCAGTTTTATAATAAGGTCAGCCACTGTGTTGTTCTGGCTTCAGCTCATCACTCTTTGTCTCGCTCACCAGCCTGGTCAGTCAGTAGGGATGTTGGCTGCCGTGGAACATGGTCCCATCCTCTGCAGCGACTCCAACATCCTCTGCCTCTCGTGGAAAGGCCGGGTGCCGAAGAGCGAGAAGGACAAGCCGGTGTGCCGGAGGCGGTACTACGAGGAGGGCTGGCTTGCCACGGGGAATGGGAGGGGAGTCGTTGGAGTGACGTTTACATCGAGTCACTGCAGGAGGGATAGAAGCACACCTCAGAGAATCAATTTTAACTTGCGAGGACACAACAGCGAGGTGCGGCCTTTGCTTCAACAGTGTCACTGTCCTCATTGTCTGAGCAACTTTTCTACAAAGACATATAAGCTGATTCCTACATAAAAAAGGCCTTATTTGCCTTTAAGTGCCTCACTGCATTCATATTGTAGTCAGCTGCTGTTATTATTAGAACATATTTATTGCTGTTGTCACTTTTTTGTGCTCGCATGCTGACTCTCCTTCCAACTGCATTGGCTCTTTAAAGCACATTCTGCCGTGTGTTCATGCAGGGTATTATTCATGAATCTTCCCTTTTTGCAGACAGCCACCTGTGCTTGTGAAAAATGATGCCACTGTTTTGTGCTTTTGCAGGTTGTCTTGGTGCGTTGGAATGAACCCTTTCAGAAGCTGGCCACCTGTGATATGGAAGGAGGTATTTTTGTATGGATCCAGTACGAAGGGAGATGGTCTGTGGAGTTAGTAAATGACAGGGGAGCCCAGGTAGGAACTTTTTTATGTGTGTTTATCTGTAAACTGACAAGAAAAGGTGCAGCATATATAAACTTGAAGGAAAATTTTGCCAGATAACATTGACTGTTACATCTTTCCTCCAGGTGAGTGACTTCACATGGTCACATGATGGCACTCAGGCCCTCATCGCATACAGGGATGGCTTTGTGTTAGTTGGCTCAGTCAGCGGTCAAAGACACTGGTCCTCTGAGATCAACTTAGAGAGTCAGATTACTTGTGGGATCTGGACTCCTGATGATCAGCAGGTAAACTATGATTGGCTCAGTTTGTGTTTTAAACCATTTATTTGTAATGAAGAAATGAAAAAAGGGTGTGGAATTATATCTACACTCTGGGTATTTTTAATAAGCCTTTCCAGCCAAGTGACTGAAGAAGGCATTTTAATTGAGCCAATGATTAAAATTTAACTTGCAACACCCCCTCAGGTCTTGTTTGGCACAGCAGATGGCCAGGTGATAGTGATGGACTGCCACGGAAGGATGCTGGCTCATGTCTTGTTGCATGAGTCTGATGGGATCGTGAGCATGTCTTGGAATTGCCCTGATTTCCTTGTGGAGGACAGCACAGAAAGTGACACGGACTCTGATGACAATATTCTGCCTTTAGGTACAAACCTGCTATTTATTCCTCTCTGCTCATGTCAATATAAAAAATGCGGCCTGGGGAAAACTCATATATGCTCTTCTTTGTTCCTCCAAGTGAGGAGAGTCAAGCCTTTGTTGACGGTCACCTTCTTATCAGGAGATATCAGTTTGATGAACAACTATGACGACCTCTCTCCTGCTATAATTCGCTCAGGGCTGAAAGGTATGAACCTGGAGAAGAGTATGATAAAAGTTACTATTACAGGTTTGCTGATAAGCGCTGTTCGTCATAAAAGCCATGCATGTATTTTAGATGTGGAGGCCCAATGGTGCTCTCAGGGAGACCTCCTGGCTGTGGCTGGCATGGAGAGACATGGGCTCCCTGCTGATTCTGCCTGCGCCTCCATGATAAGGAATGCCCTTGTTAAGTTCTATAATGTGCAAGGTGAACACATTTACACTCTGGAAACACCTGCACAGGTTAGTCTCCTTTTTAAAAATAGAAATGGAAGTCTCAGTGTTCATCTTTTTTTTTTTTTTTCAAAAACAGAAAACCAATCTTAATCTTAATATTATTTCTAAACTTTACTTATTTTGACCCTCTTGAATAAAATAAATGCCTCAACACTAAGTGCTTGAATGAACTAATAGACCAGCATTGACTATTATAGAAACCTTCTATTGTTTTTCAGAGGCCCATCACCACCATCTGTTGGGGTCACAGAGACTCTCGGCTGTTCCTTGCTTGTGGACCAGCGCTCTATGTAGTGCGTGTGGAGCACAGAGTGGCCAGCCTTCAGCTTTTGTGCCAGCAAGGCATCGCCAGCGCCTTGCGCGAGGAGAAAGACGTGGGGAAGCTGAACATGCCCTCACTGCTCTGCTCTTACGTTACCACTGCTTTCATACCCACCATCAAGGTATTAAAGTTTAATGTGCAGTGCCATCTCAGATCTTTTTTTGGATAGCAGATAGTCAGGTGATACTGATGGAAGTGCTTTCATGTCTACCACCAGCATGGTGCATTTATTCTTATTTAATGAGCGAGCAGAGGCCATCTGAGGCTAGCAAATCCGCTAACTGTGGCATGTTGTCCTACAGTTCTTTCCTTTCTTTGTTCTAGCCCCCAATTCCTGACCCCAACAACATCCGTGATTTTGTCAGCTACCCCACAGCTGGGAATGAGCGTCTCCACTGCACCATGAAGCGAGCCGAGGACAGTCCAGAGGCAGGCGGACCCTGCTACACTCTGTACCTCGAATATTTAGGAGGACTGGTGCCTATTCTCAAAGGAAGGCGCATCAGTAAACTTAGGCCTGAGTTTGTCATTATGGATCCAAAAACTGATGGTAAAGCAGGTGGGTTTAGTAAAGATCCACTTCATCCAAATGTTTCCCAAAATTCTAGTGAAAATATTGATGAGTCTAGTGGAGTAAAAAGATAAAATGAGACGGCATTAGGAGATTTCTTTTTTGTACATGGTTGTGTCATATTGTGTCATTGTAACCTTGATAAAGAAAAACCCCAAACTGGTCACGAGGAGTCCTCTCTGATGTAACATGGTCTGGGGCCTGATACAGAAATAGCTTGTGCCATGACCTTACTGTACTGTTTAGCCTATTAAATAATGTTCTCTACACAAGGTTAATTTTTACTGGAGAATTTCTGCTCATTCTCATCTTTTATTATTTATTTGCCTTTCAGAGGAGGTGTGTGTGAATCCCATGATCTCTTACGCTGACAGCTGTAACTGCTCTGACTCAAGTGACATTGACTTGAGTGATGAGTGGGTCGGGAAAAAGTCACCAAAGTTATCCCGGGGAAACAGGTTACTACGACAGATGTTTTAACTGAGATGTTTTTCCTTTTTTTAATAAACACTGAATTGAGCTTTTGCTGATATCTTAATTCTACTTAGGTTTATACTTCTAAGTGTCAAGTGTTATAGGGAAGCTCATGAAAAAAACAAAACTTTGTTCTTTTCAAAGGTTGAACATGGAATCGAGAAAATCTCCCAAACTTTCACGTGCCAATCAGGAAGGCCAACGGTCGCCACGGCTACCGTCAAAGAAGCCTCCAGTTCGGTCACCTAGCCTGACACGGCGAGAGTTCACCATGGATGGAATCACAGAGGTAATGTTGCACATTGTTCCTAGTTTTATTCCCAAAGTTTGTCTCAGTGATGGTTGGTTAATATTCGAGTTTATGGTGAGTTTACAGACACAAAGTGTGATTTTGAGACAACACAGAGCATCATTCGGCAACAATCATCCATCTATCAGGGTGGATCATCATCTTGCAGGGTCAACACAGAAATAATAACATCCACCCTTGCTCACTTTAACTCCAGAAGAATTTAGAGACACCAGTTAACCTAACATATGTTCTTTTGGACTATGGGATGAACAAGCCACAACATTTACACAGAAATCAAAGAAGGGGATGAAATTAGTAAGGTGCTTGGTTCAGGCAGTTTAAAATGCAAGTGTGCTGGTCAAACTGTACAGTAGGTGGCAGAAAAGTCTTCACACAAATGTCACATGAAGATACAACTGTGATCTACTGTAATTCACATACAGATTTAATTTAATGGATAAAGGAAATATAGCTGCAGTATTTTCATAACTGCATCTTGATGCTTATTAAAACTGCAGTATCTGGATTATTATTTATCTAACAAAGTCCCCTAGTAAAATTACAACAAAATGTCAAAATGAAAACAAACTACAAAAATATATTTTATAAAGTTATTGTTTTCTTTGTTAAATCCTGGTTTATTGCAGCTGTAAGCTGATGCTAACTGTTCTTGTCTCTTTTTTTATTTCTGCCTTCCACTTTCTCTGTTTCACAGCACAACTACCTTGCACAAGTCACATCTAACATTTGGGGAACAAAGTTTAAAATTGTTGGACTTGCCTCTTTCCTCCCGACCAATCTTGGTGCAGGTAAATTTTAAAAATGACATATCTATATTATTTTCCCAAACTGAGTAACTAATGTGTTTTTTCTTCTTCTGTTATTTCTCCGCTTCAGTAATCTATAAAACCAGTTTGCTTCATTTGCAACCAAGACAGATGACAATCTACCTTCCAGAGGTGCGAAAGATTTCTCATGACTTTATGAGCCTGCCTGTGTTCAATCCCAATGTTTTCAGTGAGGATGAGGATGACTTGCCAGGTAATAAGATGAATGGTTATCAGTGTTTCTGAGTACATTTCAAGTCACCTGTGACTTAAGGTTACTTTCTGTTCTTTTAAAGTGATGGGGCCATCAGGAGTGACAGGAGACAACCCTCCCTGTACAGTCAACATTCCCATTGCTCCCATCCATAGCCCAGCTCAAGCCATGTCTCCAACTCAAAGCATTGGCCTAGTTCAGTCTCTTCTGGCCAATCAGAATATTCAGCTTGATGTCCTGACCAATCCGACGGCCACGGCTGCAGCAGCGGTGGCGGCAGCAGCAGCTGCCACAGATCATAGCCAGGTGCCAGCTAGATATTCAAACCCTGGCCAGGTTATCTTCAATGGGTTGGAGATAGGTCCTCTTCTCCCTGGTACTTTACCTCCCCCACCACCACCTCACCATCTCCCACCGCAGCCTCACTCACAGCGGTCTCATTCACAGCCGCCTTGCCAGCCGCCACCCAAGCAGTCTCAACAAATTCAGACCCAGCAGCAGCAGAAGCTGCACCATCATCAACAGCAGCAACATCACCATCAGGCCCAGTCCCAGCAGCAACAACAACAACAACAGCTACAGCAGCTGCACCACCATCAGTCCCAGCAGCAACAACAACAACAACAACAGCTACAACAGCTGCACCAGCAGCAGCAACAACAACAACAACAACTACAACAGCTGCACCACCATCAGTCCCAGCAGCAACAACAACAACAACAGCTACAGCAGCTGCACCACCATCAGTCTCAGCAGCAGCAGCAGCAACAACAACAACAACAACAACAACAACAAATACAGCAGCTGCACCACCATCAGTCCCAGCAACAACAACAACAACAGCTACACCAGCTGCACCACCATCAGTCCCAGCAGCAGCAACAACAACAACAACAGCTACAGCAGTTGCATCACCATCAGTCCCAGCATCAACAACAACAACAGCTACAGCAGCTGCACCACCATCAGACGCTGCATCAACAGCAGCAATCAAGCCAACAAGCCCAGGCTCAGCCACATCAACAGGTGCAACAAACCCAGCATCAAGCAACACACCCACAGCTTCAGCATCCTCATCACATCCAGCAGCAGCAGCAGCAGCAACAGATACAGATGCAGCACGAGCAGATGCAACAGCAGCAGCAGCAGATGCAGCAGCAGCAGCAACAAATCCGGCAACAGATCCAGGAGATGAGGCAGCAGCAGCAGCAGCTCCAACAGCAGCATCAACAGATTCAGCAGCAACATCAACAGATGCAGAGGCAGCACCAACAGATGCAGCAGCAACTGAAGATGCAGATGTCGCTGCCTCCTCCCCCATCTGCTTATCCAACCATTTCCCTGCACCAGATTCATCTTCTGCCTCAAATCCCTCCTCCTTCAACCGAGCCTGGGCTCGACAGAGGGGACCATGGGCACACGCTGAAGCCAAGCCTTATACGGACTTTACCCCCCTCCTTCGGTGACACAGATGGGTCTGTGGAGATCCAGATGAGGAAGGTGAATCCTCCTCCTCCATACCCAGGGACTGTAGTGTCTGCTGCAGCGGCTACAGCAGCTGCCCCTCCTCAAACTCTTGTCACAAACTGTGACAGCCCGAGCATCCTGGCACCCGACCCCTGTCTGAAGAAGGATGAATTTTTGCTTCATCCTGTCACTTTACAATACCCAACACCACTGGGGTATGAAAGGATCACAACCTTTGACAGCAGTGGCAATGTGGAGGAGGTTTGTCGACCTCGCAGGCGTCTCATTCGCAATCAGAATGCATATTCTGTCCATGGCATCGGGGCCTCGGCCACACTTAAAGTTACTTCCTCAGATAGTAAGAAAATCCAGCTTCCATACAGCTCAGCGACTTTAAGTCGTTTATCTGTCCCTCGATATTCTATACCAAGTGGGGACCCTCCTCCTTACCCTGATCCAGCCAATCAAGTAACTGCTACACTTCCTCTTCCTCCTCCGCAGAGAGTGGACAGCAGCCTGATTCATGCCACTCTTCGGCGTGACCGCAGAGACGTGGGACTCAAAGTGCCGCAGATGATGGAAAATTCAAGAACCCTTCCCACTAAGGCTAAAATGAACAGCACATTATCACTTTCCTACCAGCAGAGGGTGCCCACCGCGTTGTACACATGCACACAATGCAGCAGTAACAGCAGCAGCACCAGCGTCAGCGTCAATGGAGGTGGAACAACGAGCAGCGGGATCGCAGGTGGCACGGTGGTGAGGCAGGACTTCCCGCCTGGGAAAGCTGCACACCACAGCACCATTATAGTGCACTCCAAAAGTGCCTCACCCATGGCATCTCAGTCATCTTACAGCCTGCTGGGCGCTGTGGATAACAGCCGGGACAGAACAGTGTACATTAACTCTGCCTTCACTGAAGATGAGACTTTAAATCAGCAGTGTCACCTTGAAAAATCTGTACGTCAGCTGACTTTAGGGGATGTCAGCTTGACGGTTAAACGGCCTCCACCTTACCAGTGGGATACCTCCACCACAGAGGACTTCTGGCTTACTCCAGAACAAACAATGCTAGCTCCCCCACCAGGGCCTCATAAACCACCTCCTCTTATCATCAGTCAAGCCCAGCACCTGGACATGGCTCGGCTTCCTTTTGTCCTCACAACAAAACCTCCAACTAGTCCTAGCACGAGCACTCTTACCTTTCCATCCGGGTACCAGATATCCCTGTCACCTTTCCCCCCAAATGTTAGTCACAGTGGAGCTCCACTTCCGACCTTACAGACCCCTCCACCGCAGTGTTCCCCAAACGAAGTGGTTGCTCCAGTTCCTTTTGCTCAGCAGGACCCCAGTTTGGTTTTACCACCTGGCTACCCTCCAAATCTGGCCAACTTGGCCTGCTGCCCTCTCCCTCCCCTGTATCCAGGAGCTAGCTCATGTGCCGGACTCCAGTTGCACCCTGTCAGCCTACATCCCTGGAACCCTTACCCTTGCCCACCACCCATGCAAGATCCCCCAGCACCTCCTTTGCCTGCCAAAACACATCAGATTCTAGAGAAACCGATACTCTCTCCACCTCCTCCCACAGCTCCACCTCCACCACCCCCTCTGCCACCTCCTCCACCACCTACTGAATTGCCACCATCCAAAAGTGCCGTTGAAGACCTTGCAGAGTCTTCCAACAATTTTCCCGAGCCATCATCCCTGAATGATAGTCCTGTTCCGCAGGAGTCAGAGCGCTTTAACAAGAAAAGCCGCAAAAGACTAGACAGCAGGGCGGAGGAGGTCAACATGCCCACCGTCTCCGAGAGCAGATCAAGAAAGGAAGGACGCGCTCTCTCTGACTTCAACACTCTTATTTCCAGCCCAAGGTTAGGCAGCAGAGAGAAGAAGAAGCCTAAGGGACAGAGAGAACAACTTAATAAAACTAAGAAAATGAACCGGACCACTAATGAGTTCCAGGATAGCTCAGAAAGTGAACCGGAGCTCTTTATTAGCGGCGATGAGCTCATGAACCAGAATCAGAGTAGTAAGAAGAGCTGGAAGAACAAGCGAAGCCTGCGTATGGCAAGTGAGCTGGAAGAGATAAAATGTCGCAAAGCAAATGAAAGAGAAGATCGTAGTTTAGGCAGCCAAGGATTTGTCTATGTTATGGCCAACAAACAGCCGTTGTGGAATGAGGCAACCCAGGTCTACCAGCTTGACTTCGGAGGACGAGTCACTCAGGAGTCTGCAAAGAATTTTCAGATAGAGCTGGATGGTAGACAGGTAACACTTCATTACTTGAGAGCTTTTTTATTAGTATAAAAAGAAAACTTAAGACATTTACTTATTCCACCTTCTCAGTTATGATTACCTGCTGTGTATGCTAGTCCTTTATGATAATATTCTCCTCATCTGTGGTGCTCAGACAAAACAAACGACTGAAAAGCCTTAACTTGAATGATTTTAATGTAATTTTCTTACATCTTCCAAATAAGCAGCTTCATTCACCATCAATGAATCAATAATAAATGTTTATGGTTTCATGCCATCTAAAATGTCTTCCTTCTGTTTTCCTGTAGGTGATGCAGTTTGGGCGAATAGATGGGAATGCTTATATCTTGGATTTCCAGTATCCTTTCTCAGCAGTGCAGGCATTTGCTGTTGCCTTAGCCAATGTGACTCAAAGGCTGAAGTGAAGAAAAAAAAGGTTGTTTTACACTCTGCTGTGGGGGCTTTACTTGTGAGTGAATTTTCTTCTTTTTAAAAAAAGGAAATTTAAAAAGAAAATTTATTGTTGACAAAGTTAATATACAATTAGTCTGCTGAGGAAAAAAAATCAGTCAGTCCATATTTCTTGTTCATTTCAATGCTCCATTATTTTAATTTTATTTTTCTAATGTAAAACAATTTCATGTTTTATTGAATTTTAAAAGCGCCCTGGAGGTTATGTGATCAGTGACAAAGGCATATTCCAGTTGTATTATAAATAAATACCTATTTGGATTTTTATTTATCTATCAGAAATATCACTACAACCATAGTAGGGAACAGTGGCATCCAAAATTGATAACATAGCATCAATAAGCCATATCATATGATATCCGATAAAAAAAACAGTACACTTTTTTCAAAGAAATTTTAAGCTACTTAGTAAATAGATTACACAGTTTCTTTATGAGTAGTGTTATTGTTTATTGGCATTTTACTATCTTTTATTCAATTTAATCTCCGCTCATTCCGGGCAATTATTAGACTTTTCTGTCTAAATATTTCATCTGTTGTATGCTTTTATCAATTCAGTAATAGAAACATGAAGATTCGAGGCATAACTTGTCTATTTTCTATCCATGTTACTTCTATGAAGTGGTAGAATGAGCATCGACTATTAGATTCTTTATGCCAAAATATTGCAAATTAACACACTGAGCCAATAATTTCTCAGTGTGTTCATTTTCTGTTTTTTTACTCCACTCCTTTTTCTGTTTAAAAAAACCTCTCTGTGCTGTTGGAAATAGTCATTTATGGTATACAGTAAGTTTATGAGTGCCAAATGTAGGATGATATAGTTGGCTGAAAGTGATTTAATAGAGTCTTTTTATAAAGTAAAAACTGAGATCAGTCTCACTTTATCAGCTCTGTTTTTTTTTCTTGGGTGTTTATTATGCTACTTGAATTCTGCATTTGAATGTGAAGTACTGTAGTTTGCCTATTTGGTAATCGGTGCTGCTTTCGATAGATAGAGCTTGTGTGCAATAATGCTACCTACTGATGTTGTACTTGCAAAAGAATAAAAATAAAGCTGCTTGCACTGTGTATTTAGCAAGTGAACTAACACCATGTGTATTTATGTTGCTGATTTCAGTCATTTTGTATTCCCCATTTGCTTTGTCATAGTAATAAGGGGTTTGTGACATTGCATATGCAGAAAAAAGATTATCAAAGCTACACAACGTATTCACAAGTTATTGAAACAAACTGGTAATGGGAATTAAATTTATGTAGAATTGGTGCTACTGTATAAAGACAAAAATGTGACAATGTNNNNAAAAAATGTGTCATTTGTTATCAGAAGATTACGTTTGAAAGTATTTTGAGAGAAATGACAGGAAGTGAAGTCATTTTTCATTCAGTGCTACTTAAGTGACATAAAGTGTAAATTATCAGCATTACTGCCTAATGAATAGTTTGCTGCCAGATTTTATTTCTCTGATTTTGTGATGGAAACTAAAATGATATGACCATGGGTTTACAATTATCTAAAGGTTGACAGAAAATATAATAAAAATCTACAGTTCTGCATGTGTTTTGTGGTTATTCTATTTTTAAGTGATTTTATAAAGATTTTACAAAAGTAATTCTGTTTGAAGAAATGGAAGAATTTGATAAAATTCCCTAGGATTGCACATACAAAATTGTGTTTCTACAATGTATAAATAAAAAATATAATCCATAAATTTGAGGGGGGGGGGGTGTAACCAAAATTTGAAACAAAGTACAGCAATATTCAGCTTAATTGTAATTTTACTGCAATTTTTGTTTAATTTAATTTAATTTAATTTAATATGCTTAATGTAAATTTGTGATAGTTTCCCAAGGTGCTTTTAAAAAAAAATATTTCAAGAGAATATCACTTTTAGAAATTCAGATAAAACAACAGAAGTGTGTCTGCATTTACACATCCAATATTAACTGTACTGTCTGTTTTTTCAATGACAAACTTCTAACATGAGTCTTCTTGACAATTCTATAAATCCATTTCAATTATTCTGATTTTATTAAAACAAAATGAGAATAATTGAAGTTCTAAAATTCACACCAAGCTTACAATAAGATGTGGAATAACTTCCTGATAATCACCCTTCAAAGGAAACCATATCTAATGAGGCCTCAGGGAATAGTAGATGGATTTGCCAAATGACCAGATCAGGTCATTCAGGTCTTCTCGAGATTTGCTTCAATTTGATACAAGTCATACGGCAGCAACTAAATTGCACATGCAGATAAGATCAAGGCGACCTGCTGGAGTTTAATCTGGACATCAGAAAGGAGAAAAAAAAGAGCATTTAAGTGAGTTTGAACATAGCATGGTTGTTGGTTCCAGACATGCTGGTTTGAGTATTTCAGAAACTGCTGATCTTCTAGGGATTTTCTGGATTTTCATGCACAACCATCTCTGTGTGTATAATGTATGTGGGACATTTTATGTTACTGTCACAGTCCTTGTAATAGATCATGTGCCCTGAGTGGCGTGCATCTGGTAGGGTGTGCTGTTGCAGCATCTTCTGTCGGGGGTGAGGGATCATGTCTGGGGGTCGGGCTGTGTATTGTCAGAGCTGCAGCCTGGTCTCTGTCCTGACATATGGGCTTCTCCCTGTGCTATCTGTTACAAAACAGACTAAAGATTTTGGAGTGTAAATGAGAGTAATTCTGAAATATCTGTAAATACCCTGTTCTAATACCTGCCTGGTTTCTCCCTGCAAAAGACATCTTTTTCTCAGAAAGTTATAATCCCTCCTTACCTGTAAAGACCCTCCATTATCATCGTTCCTGCTGCTGGCCTCTTGTCTAAAGTCTCCTCCCTTACTCCGCTTAAGTGGCAAAAAAGATTTTTAAAACTGTGGAAAGCAAAATTTATAAATAGAATTGGGGGAAAGTAGCAGTGAAATTATTGTGGAAATGAACTTCAAAGTCACTTTTATGCTATAGATTTTTTTTTCTCAGCCACTTCTTTTCACCTGTGCACCGATCTGTCTCCTCCCTGACCTGCTCTCTCTATTGTGGCAATAACGATTTTTTTTTTTTTAATATGTGGAAAGCAATAATGAGCACAAACTGCACAGAAATGAAAGAGGATAGGGTTTATTCCTAGCACGAACTAATTAGAAAGGGATTTAACATAAGTAACAAGATCAGTATTCTTGCTAACTAGCTTAACATGACATATTGACATTTAGTAACTAGTCATCATTTAGCAAACATTATCTGGATGCAACAGCATTACTCTACTTACACAATTTGACTGAAAAGGGGGAAAAAAAGGCAAAGTATTTGCTTTTTGCTGGCTCTGGCTGGTTTCCTGAACACGACTCTCCCACACGTGCAGCAGCAACTTCTCCTGTTAGCATGTGCGCGCTCATGGTGCATTTAAAGAAGACTGCAAAAACACGTTTCCACCATAGACTGTATATATTGATATATTTAACACACGTTGATGATGCACAAGGGGCAACTTCCGGCAGTGAAAGTTGAAGCCTATGCGGAAGTGCTAAAAATGGCAGTTCCCCCCTCATCCGCCAGGGGCAGGCTCCAAAACATAGCAAATCGCCATTCACTCCCATGTTAGAAAGGCCAACTTCACAGCAGAAATAAACGTATACAGCCTGGTACAAAAATCTATTTTAGCCTTAATACGTACATTTTACCTTCATGACAACTGTGAGGGGGTGAATTTTTTTTTATTATAACTCCGTTTAGATGTTATTTAATATTGAAATTGCGCAAAATCAGGGGCATGTCCTGATGATTGACAGGTGACAGATGTGGTTGTTAGAGCTAGCCTCTTGGCTAACAGCTTCCTCCCGCTTTTAAATTTTCTGCGAAATCCGGCGGCAAGGAGAGGCAGAGACGTGCAGAGAAGCACAACGTGGGTTTTTAGCCAGGTAACACTTGCACGTATGCTTTAGCCTATGTCTGTTAGCTGAGCTCCCGTTAGCTCCAGGTTAGTTCTTAGCTACGGGCAGGTGTCAATCATCCGCTTTCCCGCTCACAACCCCCCTCTCAGCTCCACCTCTTTATCCTTTTTTGTATTTTCCGGGAGTGACGAGACGTGTGACGCTGCCAAGATGGTAATAGTGGGAACCTCCCATTTGGCTTCAATTCTATTTTAAACAAACAAGGCCGAAGGTCTGTCCGTTATACTTACAGCCATTGGTTACGCCCATGGAACCCTCTGCAAGACTGACTGCTGGGAAAACCGGCAAAAGTTTCAGTACGCATCGTACGCTGGAAAGAATTCAAGGTATGCTGAGGAGTAAAATCTAAAGACACTTTGCCCTCCCTGCCTCCAGCAACATTGCTGATGCATGAATGAGTATGAATGAATGTTCTATGTATGAATGATCAGTGGTGGTCCCTCTGACCACCACCCTCTGTTCCAGGGTAGCTGTGGTTACACATTTAGCTTACCATCACCAAGTATGAATGAATAGTGCATTCAGTAATGTAAAGCGACTTTGGATGTCATGAAAAGCGCTATATATAACTATATATAACTATATATAACTATATATATGCTATATAAAACTGATACATTATATATATACACACACACACACATATATATATATATATATATATATGTATATATATATATATATATATATATATATATTTATATGTTTGTTTGTATTCATGCTACTGTGATATATCATGAAGTAGAACATCTGAGAATAATCATGCAAAAGATCAGTCAATTTATCAAAAGAAAAGAACAGGAGAGGGTAAACTACAACATCTTGTTCTGATGGTGTCGAGAAAAAAAAATCAGTATGATGAATTCTTTAGATAACTTTAGATAAAAGTTATCAGTAAACCAAAACATTTTCTGGCAGATTATGGTTCAGAAACTTTTTCTTTTTTTAAAAAAAGGTTATTAATTTTTTGTGCTAAAGTTATATTTTCCCTTAATGGCCTTTGTAATTTTTCACAGAAAGATACAATCACTTTATGTTCCATATCTTGATTCAGATCGATCCACTTATGAGAGATGCACCTAAACTTAGCCGTCCAAAAACAAATAAATAAACAGTGGGCCTGGTGCCAAATGTTACCGGAGGGATTTTATTTTGAAGGCGGCAATTCGTATCTCTCTCTCTCTCTCTCTCTC
>JAPMNP010633538.1:0-10605 GCA_029874935.1 Atherina boyeri
AAGGTCCGGACCAGCAGTTGAAACGAATCCTGCTCTGTTTAAAGTGGACCAAACAGTGCAGGTCTGAATACACCCTTAGACTCATTTTCAAATGATACATGCGCATGAGACTGCCTCCTCCCCCGCCTATCCTCCAATAAAACGCCTCCCTCTACTCCGCAAAAACTAGAGAGGTTGATTGACGTGCCAACAACCAATATTAAACGACCCAGAGTCGTNATATTCCCTTTAACATTTTTTTTTATTGTTTTCCATAAGTGCAGGGCTGTTGCATATCTCTCCAGTAGGTTTTAACAAAGATTAAAATTTTGTTAAAAATAAAAAATCCTCTGTACCACCTTTAAGTTTATCATTTCCTTTTTCAGTTGCAAGTCTTGATCCTTTTCATTTTGATCTGTCTGAACTTCTCCTGAATCATGTGGTGAGCAATGAAAGAAGTATGCAACAGATGTTAGACTCACATAAAAGTCAAACATCCAACTTGCTCACAAGAGAGACAAGAGACATAAGGCTGCTCTTCTCAGACTTTTTCAGAAAGGTTAAGGACTAGCTTCAAGAGCAACTAAAAGACTTGAAATGAAGGGTTTCTAATCCAGCTTTCACTGCCTGGCTCTCCATTCTGTAGACAGCAATTTCTTCCGAAACAAAAGACAGAAACAGATTACTTTATTGTTACTTGCATCAAAGAAAATAATAACCAATGTGACTAACAGCTACCCAACCGTAGCCTCCCTATTTATTCATTATGCTAGCATAAAAGAAGAACATTTACAAAAACCCAGATTCTGACTGTTTCCACACCAAGAGCAACATCTGTTTTCATTGACATAAACTGCAGTGTCAGTGCGGGTCGAAAACTGAAACCCAGGGTCCATTGTAGCACTACGGTGTACTGTGAGGGCCTTTACTTGTTCATTTTCAAAACACACAAGAGCGCACACACACACATTTATAAAGCATTTGCAGATTGTCAGCTTACTAGTTCCCTGCAGGTTGGGAGGAGGGAGTTGCTGCTGGCACGCAAAGTCCAGACTTTTGCCAAACCTAGAGGCACCATTTCTATAGTCCGCCAAGCTGTGTTCTCATGATACAATCACAGCTCCAAACTATGGAAACAGCCTGAATTGCAAAAGTCCCTGTAAGTGACTGGTTGCCTCCTTTTTCCTTTGGCAACATATTGTATTACGCCCCACTAAGAAGTTTCAATAAATAAACAGATCTCTTATAATTACTTGTATGTGGCACTCAGGGAAATTTGTTGGACTTTGTATGTAACAGGGTGAACAGACATACTGAGCCAGCCGGGGATGCTTAAAATGATAGTAAGTCATGCATCTTCAACCACAAAATACTCTGAATGTACTGATAGTCCACTAGGTTTGGTTTGATTGGTTTAGTTGGGGGGAGGGGTAGCATTCTTCTGGGCCAAGTTTGCATTCATGCTGCATTACTCAAACTGATCTGACGTTTTAACGGATGTGTTCTACTCGATGCCAGCGGAGGTGCTACATGAAGGAGAGGACAAGAAATACAACAAGGAAGAAAACTCGTTCATCTACTTTTTTGGACAACTTCTGTTTCTACCACATAACTGCAAAACATTGAGCTGCATCAGATCCTAGCCGTCTTGAGTTTGTCATATTTTATCAGAATTTTTAAGTCGTTCTTCCAAGTCAAACTGAAAGCAGTTTGTCCTGTCCAGAGACGCCTTTTGTTCCATACATGTATGGGTTTTGGTTGTGTTTACCCACAATGCTATGTACTGAACCCACAATGCACTTTGCTTTGTTGGCACGTTCCTGTATTTAGTATTTGCAGAGTGTACGCTTGAAGCGGACCGAGACCCGCATTCGTAGGCATACTTAGGGAACGTTTGGACACAATGATGTGCATTAAATACTCATTTCTATCTGTCAGAGAACAACTAATTAGCATGTAGTCCGTGTCCACATAATTTTTTGATCATGTGGTTGCCCCCACATGTTACTGTGAGCCATCACTGGTCAATATTCACTGGCGAGAAGTCACCCGACTCAAGTGGGTAAACAAAGTTTCCGTCTTGTTGGTTTCTGTCCACACAACAAACGAACAGTATTCAAAGTGATCCGAGACTCCCTTTTCAAGCAGACTAGTTGAAGCGCATCTAAAGTACTTCACACTTACTAGTTTTTGTCCACGCAAGCATTTTATGAACAAATTAAGCAAGCAGTTGACGTTGACTTCAAATCAAACGGTCATGTTTGAACGTGCCCCGAGTCCGCTTCTTTGATCCGAATCAGAGCTCGTTTTCGCATTCTTAATTCCTGGAACGAAACAGACTTTCCGGGCAAATGGATTAGGATTCGATTATAAAATTGATTGTGAATGTACCCTTAAAGAGGTTACATGCAAGGTTTTTCCCAAAATAAATGTATCATTAGCTTTTTTATGTGACCATTTATGACTCAAACATCTTCTGATGAGCATACTGACACTTTGTCGGCTCATCGCGGGTGCGTCTATAAGCCTGAAGCCAATTTTTCCTTGTTTCTATCGGGTACAAATTTCCGCGCACTGTGTCTGGGGATGTGATGTCAAGCGTGTTCATGTTAAATGTTTCAGATCAGCTGCCGACACGGTAGTAAACAATAAGCCTAAACTCACAGGCAGTCTATATTTCTATATTTCAATGGATTGTGAGAATACACAGAACGACCAAGCAAAACTAACACCAACAGAAACTCCACGTCAGACTACGAACGCGTGCTGCGAGAACATGTAGAAAGGAGGTGCAGTTCCGTTTTTCAGCCAAAGGTGTCAGTCTCGAGTCGAAATTTCAGGAAACTGCATCTAGCCTCTTTTAAGGTAATTTCTCATTTTTAAAAGATTTCTCAAGAAGCACTGTTACCATTTTTGATTCCCAGCATGGTTTACGTTATCTGTAAATTTTCTTCATTTACAAACCTTCCATTGCATTGCTAAATTACAAAAACTTTTTCAGAGAGATCATTTCTCAAAAAAGACATAAATCCCATTAAATAGATAAAGACTACTAGACTTAAAAAGCTAGTAAGTTATTTTTTATTCATGGATTCTTTTTTCACCAACATGCTGAGAAGGGAAAGACCAAAGTGTATCTGGTAAATACAAAAATCTAATGACACTCTTAGATACTACTTCAGTGATAGGACATTAACTAACTGCTGAGAAAGCATGTGAATGACCAATATGACATAAGCGTCACAAAATGTCTTGAATTCACGAAGGATGTGGTATTATATCGCATCATCAGTCCAGACAAATATATTGCTGCTCTCATTGGAAAACTTCTTGTTTTGCAAATGTCAGCACACTGACCTCATTGCCTTTCTTACTCTGCCTTGCTGTCGTGCTTGATGTCTGGTTTCATTCCACTTTCCATCACAGTTGATATGATGAGGAATGTGGGAAGATAAACCATTGCATTACTCTCACAGATTCTGCACACAAACAAAAATTGATTAGAGAGGTTTTGCATGTTCCCAGCCACCAACCTTCATTCCTCTCTCAGCATTTATGCGTTCCTAAAATATCTGTCTGTCTCACATAGAGCTAAGCATTCTCTGAAGTAACAGCCAACCTTTGGTGAATTCGTAGCATTGCAGTGCGTAAAAAGAGCTAAATGTAGACTGCTTTGTTGACCTAAATGTCTACATTATCAGCAGTCTTAGCTCTGTCTGTGTGGTGCATAGGTTACATCTGATTTGAATGAGGGGAGATTCCTGGGCCTCTTGTCCCATGTTGCCCTGGGACTGTAGGAATGCAGAATGGAGCAGCCTCAGGATTAGGTTCCCCTCCTCCTCCTTTTTTCTTCCCCCTTCTTTTCGTTCTTCTCTCTAGTGGAAGTTTCCCACCAGCACAACAGTACAAAAGTTCAAATTACAGCACCGTAATTGTCTTGGCAATGAGGAAAGCAAAGTTTTTTGGGAGTTGTTTGTTTGTGGGTTTACAGTACTAGTGCAGATATGATATGTTTATTGATTTGTGTGAGAAAAGGAAGAGCTAGATAGAAAGAGAGCATTTGTTTGTGAGGTCAGGGCCAGCTTGCTCATCATTTCCTTTGCATTTTGCCATGCAAGTGCTTTATTCTGAGTTCCCCTTTAGCCCTTTTTCAAAATTTCCAACTAAAAAGTCTTAGTCTCAGTAAGAGTCTCATTGAACCTTATTAGACATGACGAGGTGTTGAGTTGTGTCAAGACAATCTGGAAAAAAGCCAAAGACCAGCCCATTCTAGCAGTATTTAAAACATTATGGGCTTGTGAATTTTTTCCACTCCGCTCCCTTACAGTCTTAATGGCTTAAGGCTAAAAAACAGAAAAAAATGATAAATCCCAGACTTTGACCTCTTCTCCCATTTGAAAGTCAAAAGTCTGGGATCCAGGCGAGCCATTGCAACTGCTCTTTGCTGTGTAAGTCTGTCAGTAATATTTGAGTTACAAGTTTTTAACTGTTATGTTCAGACTAAAGACAAATGTGGCCATAATCCTTTTTTTTTTTTTTTGCCCTTAAGTGACTCAGGTGAGATTCTTTCATGACAATGTGAACAGGCCAAGTCACATGAAATCTGATATTCTAAAATCCGATCTGGGCCACTTTTGTATGTGGTTTTCAATCTAACAGTTGGATTTTTTGGAATGAAACTGCAGTCTGAACAGCCAAGTGAGCCATATCGGAATTCATGCTATGATTACGTCACGCTGTATTGGCACAGCAGCAGGTGAAATTGTAAAATCATTGGGTGAATTACTACGGAACAAACATGGTGGACAGCATAGACAGAGGTGTAAAGTGGAGGATTTTAGAATTAATAAGTAGGCTATTTAGGGGGACACAACAATCCAAATGAGACTTCACGGGTCATACTGTCTATCTTCTGCACATGTGGATCACTTCAGGGTCGAGAATAAAGATGGTCGTGTGAACAGCCACTCAAAAAAATTGGATCTGACAAAAAAACTAACAATTGCACTAACAATTGCAACGTGAACGTAGCCTCAGATTCTTTTAGTTGACCCCTGTTCTTCACTTGTGATGTCATCTCATTGACTGTATAATATATGTGAACACAGCTCCCGCCTCGTTAGTTTAAAATAGAATTGAAGCCAAATGGGAGATTCCCACTATTACCATCTCAGCAGCGTCACACGTCTCGTCACTCTTGGAAAATAAAGAAAATGGGCAAAGAGGTGGAGCTGAGGGGGGCTGTGAGCGGGAAGGTGGATGATTGACACCTAGCTGCCCGTAGCTAAGAGCTAACCCGGAGCTAATGGGAGCTAACAGACGTAGGCGGGCTAAAGCTAAGGCGCGAGTGTTAGCTGGCTAAAAACCATGGTTATGCTACTCTGCACCCCTCTGCCTCTCCTTACCGCCGGATTTCGCTCCAAATTTAAGAGCGGAAGGAAGCCGCTGGCCAAGAGCGCTAGCGCTAACAGCTGCGTCTGTCAATCATTAGGACACGCCGCTAATTTGGCACAATTACAAGATCAAATAGCATCTAAACTGATAAATTATTTTTAAAAAATGCACCCCCTCAAAGTTGTCACAAAGGTAAACTTGACCTATTAAACCTAAAATGGATTTTTGCACCAGGCTGTAGACATGTTTATTTCTGCTGTGAAGTTGGCCTTTTTAACATGGGATTCTATGGGGATTTGCTTTGTATTGGAGCCAGCCCTTGGCGGATGAGGGGGGAACTGCACTTTTTAGCACCTCCGCATAGGCTTTAACTTTCACTGCTGGAAGTTGCCCCTTGAGTCTTGTGTAGTTTTAGTGCATATTGGTTGTAGTAACACCTAGTGGCACAAAGTGGTGGTTGTTTAAACTTAAAAAGTTCATTCCTGAAGAAGTATTTGATGTGTCTGGTATTGCAACGTGGTGCTTAGACAGACGTTCATAAGACTGTGGCCAGAGTGACAAAAGCTTTACAGTTTCAAGTTAACAAATGGTTAAAAGCGATTTGAACACATAAAGGCCAACCTTTTATTTTTTTCCTTCCTGCTAAACCTGTGTCAACTTGTCATCTGCTTTAGGCATTAAATCAAGAATCTGAATCACTTTTATGAATACAGTTTCCATTTTGACATCTTTTTAGACACAAAGTTAAAAAGTAATCTAAATTCTAGTTACATGGCTAGCTTTGAGTATTTTGCCTCAGCCTGAATACCACAATGATTTCAAATAAGTAATTTAGTTGTCATTGGAAGATAAAAGAACGAAGAAAACCATTATTGCCAGTTTAACTTTGCCCTTTCTTTTCACAGGTGCACTGACCAAGGTGAAAGACTGTCCAAAGCAGGAAGGTGAGCTCCACGATCGCTGCAACATTATATCTTGTGCCACTCTGGCGGAAATCCAGCACTTCCACCGTACGCGTGTAAGAGACTTTCGCTCACAGATGCAGCACCATATCCGCCAGCAGATCAGCTTCTTCCAGAAGATAACTACTAAGCTAGAAGATGCCCTGCAGAGATATGACGAAGACCAGTAGAACAAGACAGAGTCTTGTTGTCCTTGACTGTGAGAGCATTAAGAACTTTGGATGAAAGGAAGACATAGTAAAGATCAACTGATGCATACATCCTCTTGTAATGGAGAACATCTCATTCTTCCTTACAACAAAAAAACTCGCGATGGATTCTGCATATGGCAGTGCTGGAAGAAATGTATCTCTCATAAAAAAGTAGGCCAAATGACAACTTGCTGGATTATCTGAACAGCTATGATGAATGTACCAGTTGCAGGGATTTTGCTGACTCTATAGGCCCATCTTGCAACTCAGTGGGACAGTTGAGTATATTTAAAACAGCTGTTCTCAGTATGCCAGGGGGGCTGTCGTTTGAATCATAGTTCTCTGGTCATGTCACTGCCTCCACTGCTTCCAAGTCCTCCATCAGGAAAATATGTTTAACTCAACAGAAACAAGGACAGGAAACTCTCTAAATCACTTTTTTTTCTATGATAAAAGGAGATGACTAAATGAACCTTGATGGTTTTTGTTATCTCACTATGTTTTTGTTTTTACTTGAATGACCTTTACAGTATTGTTTGATTGCTCAGTATGCAGAAGTTTGTGAACTGTAGCAAAGAGGAAAAGATGGCAAAATCGCCTCCATTTGATCCATTTGTTTGTTGGATTTTCACCACAGCTTGAAATTTGACCTACTGTACTCCTGATGTCTAATCTCTCTCACGTTTCTGTTATTCCTTCATTATGTTATAATCTTACGCCATATGTCGTTCATTTTTTGTTCATTTAGATGTATGGATCTTGACCAGGCCGAGGTCAACATCTGTTTCTCAGCTCTCTCCGGGGGAGGTCAGAGGTCAGGCTCAGAGTGTACAGACATTGTGAGCTGGGTGTAAGACTAAAACAAAAGATTGTGGACATTTTATGTGATTTTATTAGATTTCAAATTTCTTAAAGGCAAAGGGTTTTGATTTTGAAAAGGAAATATTGGAAGTTGTTGAAACTAGGTGCCAGCCCATTCATCTCAGTGTTTCAACTGTTTACTACTGTCATTTCTGATATTGTCTGGGGTCAAACATGGGTATATTCTACATTGCAGCTTTAGGAATAGTTGCTCTACTTGGTGTGGTAATCTGCTACCAACTCACTGAACTGTTGCGAACACTATGAGTATTTTGTCACTGGACCGGGAAACCTTTTTCAACTTTGCATCCTGGGGATACATCCTGTACTGATTCAATGAGCCTGGCTTGCAGAAACATTCCTTGGATTTAATGAACAGGGAATTGCAGGCTGAGTGCTTAGAGAAAAAAAGTTAGGATCTGGTAAATACAACCAGTATGCTTCAACAAATTGGAAGCCAATATACCATATATAAGTGAGCTAAGTACAGTTGTCCATTTCTTTACAGTGGTTTACAGTATCTCCTGCTGTTAGTTTTACACAAGCATAGAATAATTCTGGTAAATGTTGACATTTCAGGTGTGACTTATTTGTTTCTTGGGATGAAACTGGGATTTACAGGTTTCAACATGGGACAAACCACCATCTTGGTTGTTGTTTTAAACAGTGTCCTTCAGACATTTTATTTACTCACATAAATAGAAGTGAATTTCAGCAAATAAATGAAAACAGAATTCATTTCAGTCATGTATGTGTATTGTTGACTCATTTCCAGAATATAATTTATAGATTTACTTGACTTGTGTCACTTCTTTTGATCAATGCTTTGATTTTGTGATATTTAAGAACCCAAAAGATGTTCATTATGAGTTCATAACGTTAGCAGGCGTTTTTTTAATGCTATAATAGCTTTACGGGCTTTAATGCCAAATATATATAATTCTCATACTGTACATTGCTGCGTTGCTGCACCATTTTTGTTCCTGTCTCTTTAAAATTAGAGGGCATACGCTGATTGGTCAGAAATGGGGAAGTTGCTCATATTTGTCTTAGGTGAGCTAAAGTAGCCACTATGCAGGAATTGTGTAGACGTACACATCCTGATCTGTAACTGAAAATTTACAGCTCTTCATGACATCCCCACACTTCCCAACTTAACATAGATTTTAAAAGTCAAATAGAATATTATCACCTCAGATGTTTCATTGCCAAAAAGATACTAACTTTTTCTTCCTCTTTCATTTGTTCTAAATATGATTCACCACATCTTTTTCTTTCATGCTAACCACCTGCAAGTCTTCTTTCACTTCTTCTTTTCTTGCCTCACACAGATCCTTTTTGAGCATCTTTTGCCAAGTATATCCCTTTTACCTCCAACTATCTTTTTGTCTGTGGCAGAATTTTCAAACCATTTAACAGTTATGGTATTGCTTCCATTTTGTAAACCTTAAAAAGGAACTTTTACTGGTTCTCATTTGTAGGAAATCTCTCCTTTTTGATCATTAAGCCATGTATTTGTAGTGCTCTGATAAGCAATCCAAAGTTAAGTAATTTAGTTTTTTCATTAATGTAAAAATGTCAGTCACTACTTCTTTCTTATTAGATTATTTTAAACATCTCATATTGGTATTAAGTGAAGCTTATGCCATATAATAGCAGCACGTGAATTGTCAGTGTAAAGCTTTCCCAAAGGAAAGCATGCTATCACTTGTTTTTCTTGTGAAGACAGCAGCACTGATATCTGACACCACAGTTTACAGACTGATACTCAAGTTACTCTAACTGCAGGCCCTTCATTATTTAGAGCTGACTTTTTTCCTTCCGTCTCAATGTTCACTTGTTTCTTTGATACGTTTCAGTAATCATTTTAATTGATTAATGTGACTTTCTGAGTCAGCCACATTTGCAATAAGTAGTTTTAGATTCATTAGGGTTCCCTGCTAAAGGCAAAGTCCGCTTTCTGTTCTTCATCTGATCAAAGTTTTTAAAACCATGGGGTGAGGCTGGTCACTACGTAGTATAAGAGATCTACTGTACATACTTGCACATGGTTTTGTCTTCATTGACATGATATCTGTATATCCATGATGAGAATCTCCCGCTCCATCACATCCCAAATGGTTTGCAATGTGACTTTGGAGGTCATTGGAGTACAGTGAACTTTTTATCATGTTTAACCCTTGTTCCCTTCTCAAACTTTGCACCCTCTGGTGATCCTCGTGGCCAAAAGTGTCCCGCACAAAGAAACTGTGGTAAAATCTAAAATTCTATATTTTTTTCATAAATCATTTGGAGAACTTCTGTCCTGCACAAAACTGCCAAATAATCAATAATTTTCAGGATTTTAACCCTTTAAATGCCAGATTCAATATTTTAACTAATGCCTAATTGATTAAAAAAAAACACAGAAACTTGATTATTTTCCATATAATAAATATTAGTGGGATGAGTCTTTGGTGGTGTTTAGAGTATATTTGTCAAATTTCCGCAAAGTAAACTGATTTGATTGCATTTGCATTTTTGTATGTAGTGTCAGATACTCACTCTGGTGACCCTCAAGGCCAAAAGTGTCCCATTGACTTTCATTGAAAACCACATTTTAATCAAATAGTTATTATAGTTTAAACAATGATTTATTTGATGTCAGCATTTCATTTGGAAGATAACTAGCCATGTCAGACCTTTTTACAGGATTCCACTAGATTCAACAGTTCTACCATTGTAGGCACATGCAGGAAATTCTAGTATTTCTGATAGGTTATATTATGAAACTGTTTCACCACCAGGTGGCACCAAGAGGGATTTTTTTGTGTGTTTGTGTGAAATAACTTCTTTGTGTGTGCGGACACTTTTGGCCACGAGGGTCACCAGAGGGTGCAAAATCATTCCACAGAGTGTAAAAGACATGTGAGAGAAAATACACCAGATTTTAAACATTTTATCAAAAAGAAAATTTATTGCAAAAATCCATGACTGTACACAGCCAAAATGATCACCAAATAGAAAAAAAAATTGATATACTTGGCAAAAGATGCTTAAAAAGCATCTGCAAGGCAAGAAAAGAAGTGAAAGAAGATTTGCAGGTGGTTAGCATGAGAGAAAAAGATGCGGGCATAAGGGTTAAGAAACCAGTTTTTCAATGACTTAAAGGTGCCAAATGTAAGAATTATGTCTCATCTTTATTATTAAATGGTGCTGATATGTTACAAGACATTAAA
>JAPMNP010633572.1:0-13642 GCA_029874935.1 Atherina boyeri
AAAAAAAAAAAAAGAAAGAAAGAAAAAAAAAGACAGTAAATTCAACAGAGGGGTTATTTTTCTCCATAAACAATTCATTTTGGCACATTGGAGAAGAAGTCAAATGGGATTATTCAGGGGAGCATAGTCTCCAGCGGAGGATGACGAGAAATAATGAGGAAATATTACCCCAAACTCTCACCAGCTGAGTGGAGGCACAAGTCAACAAAGAAAAAAAAATTAAGAAGTTGTTGAATTCTTGATTTATCAAGGGAAATAACTTTTCTCTTTATTTTCTATAAATATTTATTGCAAAGCGGCATTATAAATCACCTATAAAACACTCCTTTGAAGCATAAAAAAACGTAAAACAAGCAAAACAAAATCCAAGACATGTGTAATGCCTGTAGCATTAACACAGCACTAATATTTAGAGTTGAGTAGTTGCCTACTTTAACTACATTATTCATGAATGAAAGCAGCATTTTAAATTATAGCAGTGGGTTAAAATGTAAATGGTCTTGAATAATGTGAGGTAGATACAAAGCTCAAAGAGAAAGACCAATGCAGTGGTGCTTTGATCTGCACCGACACATAAACACTCCTCCTCTTGAAAAGTTAAGATACCGTGGTTCTGCTACAGACACAATACAAATCTGAGCAAGTCTGAGGTACAAATCCTGACCAGTAAACCATTAGTGTTGAGTGAGCAGTTGGAGAGTTGTATTAGTTTGATAAAGAATGTCCACCCTCCTTCCTGACTATGCTCCTTTTGTATTTTAGAAGCTTTCTCTCCCGGAGTGAGGTATCAATTCTGGAGCTCTTTCCTGTCCACACTGATAACATTTTCTCTTATTCACAGCCAATTCTTCGTTTGTCTTCATATTTCCCAGAGAGCTGCTGTGCACCACACTTCTGGCCTTTCCTCTGCTCCCCGCCCCTCAGTCTGCATTGATATATGGGTCTATGCAAGAGAGAAATACCCATGAATCCATACAAAGTATAAGCGTCAGCCCAACCCCAATCCAGCCAGTCTGCTGTATTTCATAGAAACTCTTCAGAACAAAAACATGTTTAAGTGGGTTATTGTTATGAGATGTAACCCTACAGCCTGCATCTTTAAAACACAAACTGGTCTCTATTGAATCCAGCAGGCTATGTGGATGTGACGATACAGAAGGCTAGTTGGACTTGTGAAAGCGTATACACGTACAGTACAAACTTCGCTAAACATTCAGTTAAATGAGACAACAAATGGTTAATCATCTTCACCAACGAGCAATCAAATGTTGTGAGTGTGATTTGTCCAATTTCAAACTTAAGTGTTTGTTTTTCTTGTGGTGGTATGCACGCTTTACTCATCTCCTACCTTGAGGTCCAGGGGTCCCGGGCTCTCCCGGTGGGCCTGGTAATCCATCCTTGCCAGGGGGTCCTGGAGGCCCTTGGACCTGTGAAGCTAAGATGCCAGCGGGTGTCTTCTGCAGCATGGCTGCACTAGATATTTTCTCTACAAGGCAAGAAAACCAAAAACAGATTTCACACAGAGAATGCTAGGAGGTGGCACAAGAAAGGGGGAATAAAGCTGGATAGAAACATGTCAGCTAAATTAAATGTCAAGCAATTTGTACCTTCAAAAATCCTCATTACTTCATTTTGGATAAACATTTTGAGATCCTCTGTGAAGCTGGGATCATCCTGTATGTGGGGAGAAGAAAAGACTACTTACTGAATCACTTAAACAGAGAACAAGTGAGAAAGGGAATCCAGTTAAGACACAAAACAAACCAGACTTTCATTAACAGTGAACTGGCTGTAGAGGATATACAACAAAGACTGTAGCTGTCATGGTACTGTATGAGAATGAGTATTTGCCTTACATCTTGACTCAAAAATTCCTGCTAGACCGACAAAAAAGAGAAAGCAGTATCCAATAAAATCTTTTTTTAAAGATCTTTTCTATAACTCTGTTAACTCCACTGCAATTCAATATAAGACCTGCACCCAAACTCAGCAAGAAACAAAATAGATTCAGTGGAGAGCACTGAATTGATGTCATAATTTTCTAAAGTTGTGTTTCTTTATGACCAATTCTGGAGTGATGCAGACTTTGCTTAAGAACAGAAAGGTTAAAACTATGTCTATTCAAATATATGGCAAGATAAACGAACAAAAAGTAAGCAAAAATACATAAAACATAAACAATACAGTCAGTTCAAATAGAGTTTTTACATTCAAATTTGCTGGAAAATTGATGGAGTACAGGTTTAAAATGTGGAAAAGTGTCTTTCCAGTTATTAAAATCTAATTTGAAAAATAAACACTAGCATGTTAAAAGGACATACCACCATTTGGGCAAATATGCTCATTTTCTACCTCCCCTCGAGTTTAACAATGGAGTTTTACCTTTCCCCTGTTCGTCCAGCCGGTCTCTAAGTCTGGGGACCCCATTTGTGACTTTATTAGCATGAATCATTGAATTGGACCATCAGCAACTAATGCTAATTGCTAATGGTCTAATCCGATTCAATGATTAATGCTAAACTAAAGCCACAAATGGGGTTGCCAGACTTAGAGAACGGCTGGGTAAACAGGGGAAAGGTAAAACTCCATTGTTTAACTCGAGGGGAGGTGGAAAATGAGCATATTTGCCCAAAAGGTGGTGTGTCACTTTAAAACCTAGATATCATGCCAAGAAGTCTCCTTCAAAATGATATTTGTGGCTTTTCTCAAGGTAAGATCAGGTCACACAACTGGTCATAGTAAATGTCTATCTCCTTACCCTCAAATACTCTGGGATTGCTTTCACTGTATGTTCTGGATCATCATCCATCTGTACTTTTAAAGACCATCAGCTTGGCTACATTTGGCTGAATCTACATCAATACACCTCAGAGTTTATATGACTGCCCCTGCATTCTGTCACATCATCAATAAACACTAATGACCCAGTGACATTGGAAGATATACAAGCTCACAGCATCACACATTCTCCACTTGTTTTATGCCTCGGATCATTAGCCATTCCAAACCTTTTTCACGTTTTTCATCCTGTTGTCTGTTCACCTAAGCTTATTTATGTAGCAAATTCCACCGGCCAACTCTTTTGTCAGCAGAATATAACAAATAGCTGATTTTGCCCCTGAGAATATACTTTATTTTAGAATTGTTCTGTTCTTGCAGACCTAGGATGACCTGTTTCACTTGAACTGAGAGCTCCTTTGACTGCATGTTGTGGGTTCAGGGCAAGAGATTAAATGTTAATGCTACTCTTAGAATCAACTCCAGACTTTTTACCTGCTTAGCTGATATAAAACTAGTGAAGGAACAGAGCACAATTGTCCATGAAACAACTTGGGAGACAACTGTCAAATCCAGTTTGAGCCACTTAAGAAGAGCATCCAACAGCTTTTTAATACTATAACTCCCACATCTTCTCACAAATTTCGATGTAAATAACCTAAAAACAAACGTGACAGTTTGTGCTTTAGTTATTGCATAATTGTTAAATTACCATGGTTTGGTTAGCAGCTAAAGTAAAGAAGAAAAACAGTTCTGCACCAAACTGCACCCAATACATAGTGTTCCACGCTTAACTTTGTCAGTCATTAAAACTGTTCTCAAATGCATTACCTATCTTACCAGTAACACTGGAAAACAATAGTCAGCTTGAATGTGGAATCTTTGCATTCAAAACAGTTTTTCATCACTGTGAATGTTATATAACTGCAGTGAGTGTAAAATGTCTGTGACAGATGGAGGTGTTTTTTTCTGCTCTGCAGAGCTCTTGGCACGCCCACATATATCTGTCTTTCTGCTTCCGTCTCTCTCCCTTTCTGACCTTCTGCTGTGCCTAGATGATCAGGAGTGGGAAGCGTTGAGCAGAAAGAGAACAGCGAGCTCCCTCGCACAGCTTTGTTTGATGTTTCATGCAGAAAGCTGCAGCCACACCATTTTCCATACAGGGAATGAGAGCTGAACGAGTTACACAAGCTGCGGGAGCAAGCTGGGTGAGGGAAATTTTAATCAGCTAGGAGGATAATTTGTTTGTGTGCAGTTTTACTACTTACCAGGAGCCTTGCACTCTCCAACTGTCCTGGAGGACCAGGATCGCCTTTTACACCTTGTGGTCCGCTCGATCCAGTGGGGCCAGGATCTCCTATGCGGCCCCTTTCTCCTTGAACACCTCTTTCTCCTGGAATCCCTGGATCCCCCTGCAGCAAAGAGGTCCAACTATATCTCACAATCAAGCCTTCCTAGCATCATCACTGCAGCTATAATTGCCAGGCCCAACTGTATCACTTAACCTACCGTGCACAGTGACCCCTCTCTTTTAATGTGCTAGTGTCAGTCACCTGTCTTAGGATTCTGTTGCCAGCTGCAAAGCTAAAAGCCTCACTTTGTATCCTCTATTACCAGCATTTGCCACAGATTACTGCACAAGTGTGACAGAGCTTTTGCAAATACAATAGAGAACTGCACTGAGCGTTAAATGCCTTTTTTTCTAGTGTTTATGTGCTTGTGGGGATTAGTCATATTTGTGCTGAAGTGAGGACTTTCATTATTATTCATTACTTTTTCCATCAACACGTTTTTGAAGTTTAGTTTGACTCGTAAGAATGGTTTTATCTTGGGAGAAAATAATATGGTTACTTACACGTTCTCCTTTGGATCCCCTGTCACCTGTTCTACCTGTGACGCCCTTTGAAAACAAACAATCAAAAATGTACAATTAGACAGTTTTATTGAAGAAAAGGCATGCTTACATTAACAGGCTATATTTACATGTCTGTTCATGAGAGGCAGCGAGCACCAATTTCACTCTAATATTTGCAGAGGATTCTGTTTTGTTGCCTGAAGGAAAACTGTGAGCAAGCTTTTCCTGAATTGCCTGACTTTGAGAAATGTACACTTTTCAGATGACTGTGCATTGATTGCTTCTAACCCAGCTCAGGTGTATCGCTTGTATAATATCTCCCAGTACAGTGTTTCACCTTCTGCAATGTCACGGCTCCTCTGTATCACTCCTGTTTTGTTTGACAAAGGCCTGCTTTCCCACCAGCTGCCTCTACTGTACAGAGGAGCTGCAAGAGAATACCTGTCTCCAGCTTCATGTCACAACATCTTGTGTCTTCCAGTCCCTTCCTGTCATTCCTCATTGCTTCCCTTTACTTTGCTCGCAGCAATACCTCTGGGAGCATCTTTGTATCAATTTCCCGGTGGATTACAGGAGCCATGCAAAAGACAATCAGGCATGATGTGGTTTTAAAGCTGGCATCACTTTGTGATGCCAGTCTCCCTTGCCTGCTTTAATCTGTAGTACGCTGTATTCCCCACTGTCTGATGGGAAGCTTAAATCTATCATCTTGCCCACTGAAATGTGCTTCCCTGAGCATTACATTAAACCTCAAAGCAGTGAGCAAGGAATCTGAGCGGAGGAGCATAGCTACCTACTAGATGGCACTGTTGCCCCACTGAAAAGTCAGCCTCTGTGTAAACAGCCTCTGTGGAATGCTTAGATTATAGTGGAGGAATATTAAATAAGTAGAATGAATAAACAATAAAGTGTTGGGGCTGTCATTAAGGTATACGATGAAAAGAAATCATGTATATCAGAGCAAAACAGTAATAATCATCAGTCAAATTTGGGTGTTGGATCATATAATGTGTTGGGAATGACTATTCAAGCAGATCTGTTCTGAATCCTGCAAGACCATTCTGTGTTCATGAAGTAAATAATGTGTAATAAATTTGATCAGTCACCTAAAAGCAGACTTTTCTGGAGTATTTATTTCAACTTCTGCCAGATTCACCAAGCAGGACAATGCATAATTAAATTGAAGTGTCTGCTGCCCTCTATTACAAACATTTTAGCATTGCCTGAGAACATTAGCTGTATAATTAGGGTAAAAAGACTAAAAGTCAACAAAGCCTTAAATCTGCAGGATTCCATTTAGTTTTTATCGTTAAAATCTCAAATATGCAAATAGGTTTAATGCAGTCAGCATGCTGTAGCTGGGGGGGGGGATAAAAATCTGCTGTGCCATCTTTCTGTAGCTTGGCTGATGTAAAGCACTTTCTATAAGGGGATTTGAAACATGTTCACACAACTCACCTTGAGTCCAGCAGTTCCATCTTTTCCAGGTCTCCCCTGCTCAAGGAGCGCAACACAAACAAAGACATTTTGTATCAGCTCCCACCTTCGATTGGATCAGCACTGTTGCACTCCTAGTAATCTCCACAGTTAATGAGATATCTCAACCAAGGGATAATGATCCTGATTGCTGAGCGAACACTGCTCCATTGTGCGCTTACAGGAAAATTACAGAAACTATCTCTGATGGTGATTACATAGCAGAATATAATCATCTACAGGACAAGTGGTGGCTAACATACGTATTTCATTCATATTGTCCTTGAATCATGTTCCTCCCGTCCACATAGACAGTGTGATAGTGAAACTAAAATGGATGTGTAGTTATTTGGCTTTAGCAGCATCTAGTACTGATTACAAAGTGAAAAGGGGGTGAATTCATGTCCTTACAGGAACACCTTGGGGACCTTCGGGTCCCGGGAATCCTGTCTCTCCGATCGGCCCTCTCTCACCCTGTCAGAGAACAGAGACAGCCAGCGTGTCAGTCGGCACTGACAAAGGAATGACGCACAGATTGACAGTTCAAAGAGAGTTAGACGGCTGCGGCTTACCGGCTCTCCTGGGATCCCTGGCTCTCCACGAGTGCCGGGCTTCCCCTGTCAATCACAAGCATAGGAAGAGAACAGGCCTTGTTTGACAGTTTCTCAATAGTGTCATATTTGCAGCACCTCTGTAGGCTCAAGTTTTTAATACAGCTCCACAGAAAACCCGCTGAACAGACCTCAGGTCTACAGAACTCTTAATCGAATGTGTGAAGCGTTATGGGACTTCATTTTTGAAGGCTACTTTAGTACTTAATGAAACAGCATTGACTTGTTGCCAGCAGGCTTAAAACACAATGATTGATTAAGAAAAAATGATCATCGTAATTATTCTAGAAAATAAAAGTAGGCTACTTACTGGAGGACCTGGAATCCCAGGGGGACCAGACAAACCAATATCACCCTGAAAACATATCGCATATCAGGTATATTGAAAGTCTCACTGCATAGAGGAACTATACATCTGTGTCATGTCAAATTGACACATACAGTACATCCTAACATAGAAAATTGAATAAACAGGGTTATGGTGAATGCTGAGGGCATTCAACCAAATGTGGAAGGGAAAAAGCCTGTAACACTTAAATATCTACTCATAAAAAGCATACATATAGTTTTACTATAAACAAGGTCCTTAAAAAATTAAGTCCTTTATTTTTCAACCACAAACACTTTGCATATGACAGTATTTCCCAGTAGGATAAATTACACAGGAAGTCACAGAAAAGGAACTATTCCACCCCCACAAAAGTTCCACACAACATACAGTCGCACACTGCCTATCAGTGGAGGCTTTTTTCATACGGATTTTTAATGCAGGCAATTGTGAAAAGTTCCATCCAGTTAGTTTTGTTCTCTTAAGGAAATGCATCTAAGACTAGCAATTCACTCTGCAGATTGTTAGCTATTACATTAATGCTTATGCCTCGAATTGCTGTACATCCTATTTGGAAATGTCAACCTAAAATTCCTTCAGGCGATACTTAAACAGAAATCCAAGTAATTGAATTCCTCTAAAAACTGTTTCCCTCAAGCTGACTCATAACTTCAACTTGAAACCATTATGTGTTTAACTCACACACTAGCGGGCATTTTTGTTTTTTAAAAGATGGATATCTCCTGTTAAAAAGAAATCATATTTGTTCTGTAATGAAAATAATGTGCAAAAAAATGCACTTTTCCTCCTGATGAAAGGTGAGAAATTCCTTTCCCTTACCTTGGCACCGGGTAGCCCTTCAAGACCAGGTAAACCCATGGCTCCTGATTCCCCCTGCAAGACAAAAGCAAACCACCTGAAGAAGTCACTCCTAATATGCACTGAGAGCTTCTACCTTCAACATTTTTGCGACCAAGAATGTGTTTGTTTCATAGTTGGCAATAGGAGAGTAAAGCTTTTTGAAAGTAACAGGTACTGTCACAAAACTGCAGTTAAATCTATTAACATCGATATGGATGAAGAGGAAAATACAAACAAGAGCTGCTGTACAAAGAAACATGTGAATTAAACTCTGCATGGGCCAATATTTCTCACATTTTCATCCTTCCTCTTTATATTCTGGGTCAAGATTTGATGCAAGTTTTTATGCTTCAATATAAAGATAATCTTGACAGGAAAACATGAATGTCCAATGGCACATGCAGTTACACCATGCACGATGCAGATCTATAAAAAAAAAAGCCATATGTTGCAAAAAACTTTTTTTTAGCTCTAAAAATAGAGACCGATTCCCTTTGCTTGAGAAAGTGATGGCCTTTATCTACCTCCTCTTACTCAAGCTGTCATAGTGAAACGTCATTACACAGGACAGAAGGGCAACCGGTGCCGACATAGACGGATTGTCCAGGTAATTGTCACACATGTAGATTGTCATGAATAAAGTATTGTGGCTAAGGGAAGAGTGGGGCACCCAGAGCATCAGCTGTGAGACGGATTGGGGCAATTCCAGCACAGCACTGGAGCCGGTCACACAATTTATTAAAATGTCAAATTAACATCCTGGTGAAAAATCACTTTGCAACAAAACAATAAAAAATGCAATTGGCCCCATGAGGGTATAGAATTCAAGTTGATGGCAAAAATGTCAAGTTGGCTCCATGTCTTTGTGGATTGTGTGCGGATTCAAAGCCATTGTTGTAGAGGGGCACATTTAAAGTGCAGTCAGGGTTTGTGGGATCCCACTGGCAAGACAATATGGTATAAAGGTTTCATATTTGTTGGAGACAAAGTCTTTTCTGCTGTGTGTTGGAGTTCTGCTGAGAGTGGTTAAGTGCTCAGGCTTGAGGCTGTATTGACTTATGTTGTACAGTGGAAAACCACAGAGATAATGATGGAAAGCAACTGGCAGCTCTGACTTCTCCTTTTGTATGAGCTGCACAAAAAATGATGAATGCTTTCAAAATATATACTCCAGAATGAAAAGCTTCAACTCACTGCAGGTCCTTCATCTCCTTTGGGTCCCTTTACAGAGAGAAGAAAACAGAACAGATTACCCTCATGAATGTGACACCCGCTACCATAAAAATCATAAATACAGTCTGAAATGACATGCGGCTACAAGTTATTGTTGTTAAAATTTATAGGAGTCATTAGTACTTTACTTTTCTCACTGTGTCTATAAATCATGCTATCACTGTAACTTTGTCTCAAACAGGGATTACATAATCCAGTGTGGTTATCATAGAGGCTTTACAAACTTAAACAGCATTTTTCCACATAAAAAAGGAGTTATTGATAAATTGTGTGCCTAGTCCCTTTTAACACTGATGAGGATGCTTTCTTATTGATTGCTCCCGAGGAGCTGTTGGGCTGTGATGGATGCAGTACAGGCCGAAGCATCCTTAAGATTTAGCTATAGTTCATGTGCATTGTGCACAGGGGACAGCGCAGAGTCCGCTTTTTGTCACCTCCTAAAGTGCTCGTTTTGGTGGATGGATCCCTGCAGGGCCTGTGACTGAATGTCTCTCAGGACTGGACAAGATTACAAACTGTCTGATAAGCCGGAGTAGGAGGAACCGATAAGAAAATAGGGTCACTTCGGCTTGGCACTGCGCAGAGCAGCTGAACTTCTGCAGCCCATTTTGCATATCAATGATGTTGTGTGTCCTGGGGTGGATCAGAGGCACCTGTTTGAGAGTCAGGAAGCCTCTTGGCCTTTGCCAACCACCAGCTCTCAATGAGCATGATTGACTGTGATATAAGCGCCTCAAAAGCCAAGATAACATTGGAGGGCTGGTCAGGTTATTTGTGATTCAGCTCTCCCAGGCTCTGCACCTCACATAGTATCAGCATGCCTGTTTGGAACCATTCCTCCATAGCACACTGTAAAGGATTTGCTTCAGGCACAACAACACTTACCGGAGCACCAGGAGCTCCAGGGGGTCCTAAAATAGCTCCACCACTCTGCAAAGACATTTTTTTATGTAATGACTACATATTTTACAATGTAGGTCAAACACATTTCCACAGCAAGAACAGATTCTTTTCTACAAGTATGACTGAAGGCGTTGTATCATTCAATTGAGTTGGAATCAAATAAACGGTCTTTACCTGCAGCTTGTACAGACTGCTCATCCCATTGCCCTCCACCCCCTGAAACACAATCAAGAGCAAATCAGACATCTTCTTTCAGACACTGAGTTTTTAAGGCACACAGTGTCTTCACAGAAAACTGTACAGTAGGTGTGGAGCAGTTATACACTACAAAGCTTTTAAACGCTACATGAGCGGGATCAATAGCTCATTTGGTGATTACACATAGAGAGAGTATGAGAGTGAGAAAGCACAGTGCAGAAGAAAACAGAGAACAGTAGACTTAATAATCCTTGAGCCAGTCCTAATTCAAAATCCGAGGGGTGTCTCAGAAATACAAAGAGCAGAGTGATTAAAAAAGATTTGGCTATGAGAACTAGGCAATTCCGACTTCTTGGGTAGTATTAGAACATAAAAGGGTGTTTTCCCATGATAGATTGGTAGAGGGCAGCTATTGTAAATGAGGAAGAAGTCAAGGTTCTCATTTAGAAGCAAGCGAACGCCTGTGCCCTTTTCAGGCCACTGAGCCATCCCCTGTCCTCCCAGGCTGCAGGTTTATGAGACCAGGTTTTGTGTGTCCGTGTGTGCGCAGTGGGGAGGGGGGGCATGGCAGGTTCAAGGGGACTGCCGATGAATTATAGATTTGCCTTTGGAAGTGCTTACTCACTCGCCTTTTAAAGGGATGGAACATGATTCAATGCCAGCGAGCGGGTCGCCCCGATTTCATCTTGTTTGTACTTGTTTGTCAGTTATGCTTTTCTTGTTACATTAAATGCTGTTCGACTGGGCAAAACACAAGTGCTGAACAGATGGCCGTAACTCAGTAACCAAACAAACATTAGTAACAAAATTACATTAAACTTGCAGGAGGTGACACAAAACCAATGACACTTGTACAGGCTTATTATTGACAGCTGGCTCTTGTTGAGGCATAAGGATCTTACTGGAGGTCCTGGAAGCCCTGGTCTGCCCGGAGGTCCTTCATTTCCCTGCCAAACACAAACCAGAGGAATCCTTATACATTTCCGTGATAATGGAAATATTTGATAGGAACAGTTCCACAAAAATGTAACACACTAGTATGGAACCTCATTTGCCAATATGGAGAAAATATTCTTAGAAAAGATGTTTTCAATATTTTGAATAATCTTTTCTTTATTGTCTATTTATCAGAATTGAAATAATTTGTCTTTATTTTTTACAAATCTGTCTTTAAGATGTACGATACAACAACACTTTGTAAAAAAACTGAATAAACTGGAAAAACTGTAATTTATCTCAGACATTAAACCAGTGCTAGTGCTCATACACAGTGTATCAGGACATATTTTTATAGATAGAATTGAATTAGGAAACAGAGCTTTAGTCCAATGCAAGAGGAATCCATGATTTATAGAAAGTATATACAATCTGGGAACACACGGGCTAAATGAATTATATAGTAAAATGCTAAAATAATAATCTTACTTTTTCTCCTTTTCCCCCTGACTGGCCCATTGGACCTGGTCTTCCCATGAGCCCCTGCAAACAGAACAGCATTGTTTCAATAAAATCTGATATTGGAAGCACTCCTGAATTCTGCAACATGGAAAACAATGAGTGGAGAAAGTCTAAGTATGTTATCCAGTGTTGCATGTTGGAGCCCGAGTCCCATCATGTGAGGAATGCTCCTGATGCCTGGTTAGCTTTGGTTTAGTTTTGCTAATAAGTTGGCCAAAATGGTCAAATTTGGACAGAAAAAAGACGAATTACTCGTACTGAGAAAGTAAATTAAGGGAACTGCCAAAGAACAAGATAAACAATGTAGATCCACGTTGGATTGGATTACTGAATCTGATTAAATACCTTCAGTTAGATTTCTGTACATGGCAAACTATGTTTTGGGGCCAAATGAATGCACTGTGAGTGAATCTAAAATGAAGCTCGCAAACTAAAAATGTGATGATAATCAAGATCTACTAATGAACAAGTTGATGTTATCTCAAAATTTGATTTAGTAAAAAATGTAACCCCATTAAAAAGGTAAACAAATTATAGTACACACTATAAATACGTCTACCTACGGAAGCCGAAAACGGCCGAGGTCGATGATTTTTTTTAAACTCCTTTTTTCTCATATTAACAAGATAATTGTCTCGTTATTACATTATGTCATTATTATCTTAATAACGGCAGTGTTTTCTCAAGATAACGAGATAATCATCCCGTTATCTCAAGTCTTTTAAAGATGAATCCATGGACAAGTTTTTCTAAATTGTGCTGAGACATCAGACCTTTAATCCTTGATAGGTTCTTTAAGTGGTAATAGGCCGACTTCTCAACTGTCTTAACGTGACTGCTGAAATTCAGGTCTGAGTTCATGAAAACTCCCAGATTTCTGGCTTGGTTGTTGGTTTTTAAAATCACTTTCTGAAGTTGAGTGCTGACTTTTAATCTTCCTTCCTTGGTTCTAAAAAACTATTTTTTTCAGTTTGATCTGTCTTCATCTAAGTGAAGGAAGTTCTGGCACATCCAATCTTTAATTTGATCAACATATCTGATCAGTGTTTGGATTGGGCTATAGTCTCCTGGTGAGATGGTTATGTAGATTTGTGAGTTGTCAGCACAATTATGGTTACATGTTTTTTCATAATAGGGAGCATGAAGATATTGATCAGCAGTGGGCCCCAGGTGGAAACTTGGGGAACTCCAAAGGTTATTTTTGTTTACTTACATTTATAGTTACCTATAGACACAAAATAGTCCCTGTCTTTTAAATAGGACTCAAACCAGTTAACTGCGGTTTCAGAAAGTACAAGCAAGTTTTTCAGGTGGTCTACAGTAGTACGATGTTATGGTCAGCCGAGTCAAATGCAGCTCAGAGATCCAGTAGCACCAGGACTGAAATGCTTCCGCTATCTGTGTTCCAGCTGATGTCATCAAAGACCTTAACTAGAGCAGTCTCAGAGCCGTGGCATGGCTGAAAACCTGACTGATAGACATCAGAACAGTTATTTAAAATGCATAGGAAATTGTAAAACTGAGGTAATCGTCTTTGGAGCCAAAGAGAAAGGCTTGAAGGTCACCACAAACCTTGCTACTGTAGAAATCTGGGGGTACTCAGGCAATCACAAAATCAGCCTCCTATCACCTTAAAATAATATCTCTGCGATAAAAGATCTGATGTCTCAAAAGGACCTGGAAAAACTAGTCCATGCATTCATGGTCGGCTTGATTATTGTAACAGTATCTTTACAGGTCTACCTAAAACATCAATTAGAAAACTGCAGCTCATCCAGAATTCGGGTTCTCCAGTTCTCATTAAGACCAAAAAAGTGGACATTAGGTCTACGATCTTTACACTGGCTGCCTGTCCATCAGAGGATGACTTTAAAGTTCTGCTGCTGGTCTATAAAGCTCTAAATGGTTTAGGACCAAAATACATCAGTGACCTCCTGACCC